>JAODAL010020514.1:0-69239 GCA_025379985.1 Phyllomedusa bahiana
TATTAGTGCACCTAAAAGCATGTGCCTGCTCTCATAAGTGCCCAAAATGAACATGGGCCTGCATCTAGATAGTGCACACTATAAAAACATGGGCCTGCTGTCAGTGAAAATGCACACTATGAACATGGTGCCTGCTTTCTAGTATAGTGCACACAAATGAAGAGGGTCCCCCTTCAGTATAGTGCACCAAATAAAGCAGGTCCCTCTGTTTTTTAGTGCAAAAATGAAGCATGGGGCCTGCTGTCTAGATAGTGCACACAAGAAGCGGGCCCCTGCACAAGTATGTGCACACAAAAGGCATGGTGCCCCCTTTCTATATAGGCACCAAAAAGCAAGGTCCTGCGTCTATTAAAGGCCACTAAAGCAGGGCCCCTATCTAGTAAGTGCACACAAGAACATGGTCCCCGCTATCATATAGGCACACTATAAGAAAGGTCCTCTGCTAAAAGTGCACCAGAAGCATGGTGCCCCTGTCAGTATAGGCACACAAAGAACATGGTGCCTGCTGCCCCTATATAGTGCACACTAGAACATGGTGCCTCTGTCAATAAATGCACAAAAAGAAGCAGGGGCCTCATCTAGTAAGTCACACTAAAACATGGTGCCCGTATCTAGAAAGGGGCACACTATGAAGCATGGTGCCCGCATCTATATAGTCACACTATGAACAGGGTGCCCCCTATCTATTTAAAGTGCACACTAAAGATTCCCTTTTAAAAGTACACTATAAGCATGGTGCCCGCTATCTATATAGTGCACACTAGAAGCAGGTGCCCCGCTTCTAGTATTGGCCACTATGAAGAAAAGTCCTGCTTCTATATTGCACACTATAAAGCATGGTCCCGCTAATAAAAAATTGCACACTATGAAGCAGGGCCTGCTTCTAGTATAGGGGCACACTATGAATATGGGCCCCGTGTATAAGTGCACACTAAAACAGGGTGCCCGCAAACTATATAGTGCACACTAAACAGGGTGCCCCTACTAGTAAAGTGCAACAGAACATGGTGCCCGTTTCTAGAAGTGCACACTATGAAGCATGGTGCCGCTGTTCTATAATGCCACATAAGCATGGTGCCACGCTGTCCTAGTATAGTGCACCACTAATTAAGCATGGTGCCCGCTGTCTAGTATAGTGCACACTATGAAGCATGGTGCCTGCTATCTAGTATAGTGCACACTATGAAGCATGGTGCCTGCTGTCTAGTATAGTGCACACTATGAAGCATGGTGCCCGCTATCTAGTATAGTGCACACTATGAAGCATGGTGCCCGCTGTCTAGTATAGTGCACACTATGAAGCATGGTGCCCGCTGTCTAGTATAGTGCACACTATGAAGCATGGTGCCCGCTATCTAGTATAGTGCACACTATGAAGCATGGTGCCCGCTGTCTAGTATAGTGCACACTATGAAGCATGGTGCCCGCTGTCTAGTATAGTGCACACTATGAAGCATGGTGCCTGCTGTCTAGTATAGTGCACACTATGAAGCATGGTGCCTGCTGTCTAGTATAGTGCACACTATGAAGCATGGTGCCCGCTGTCTAGTATAGTGCACACTATGAAGCATGGTGCCTGCTGTCTAGTATAGTGCACATTATTATGCATGGTGTCTAAACTGGTATCAGTCCACTTCTTTCTAGACTGGTATTGGTTCTGCCTGTCAAAACTAGTATTGGTCAACTGCTGTTTAGACTGATATTGGTCACCCCTGTCTAAACTATTATTGGTTCACTCCTGCCTGGACCGGTATTGGTCAACTCCTCTGTACACTGGTATCAGTCAACTCCTGTCTCGACTGTTATTGGTTCACTTCTGTCTAGACTGTTATTGGTTCACTTCTGTCTAGACTGTTATTGGTCCACACCTGTCTATACTGGTATTGGTCTAGACTGGTTTTGGTCCACTCCTGTCTAGACTGTTATTGGTTCATGCCTGCTTGGACTGGCATTGGTCCACTCCTGTCTAAACTGGCATTGGTCCACTCCTGTCTAAACTGGCTTGGTTCACACCTATCTACACTGGTTTTGGTCTACGTCTGTCTAGACTGGTTTTGATCCACATCTGTCTAGACTTGCATAAATTACTATTAGTCCTCTACAGTCTAGAGTGACCTGGATGTTATCTCAAAGCAGAAACCAATGTGAACCATGACAATGCTGTCATGAATGTTCTGCCCTCGTGACAACATAGCGAAGTCTGCAACATACCCATAGGCTCCACTGGACCCCTGGACAACATAACTGACACTAGATGGCAGGACAAGGATTTAACTCCTACAAAATGATTGCAACAAGCTCCCAGACAACTTTCAGCCTCTGTTTTAATGATCCCAATCTATTCTGCCTTGTTCAATAGTATTGGCTTAATGCTACAATAAAGAGAACACATATCATTTCTCTAATGTCTTTTTGATGCATTTTAAATTATACCATTTCTAGTTCTTCAATCTACCTAAGAACCGATATCAATAATAATGAAGTTTATACGCGACTGGAAACTATGGGGGAGAACAAATAAAAACTATTCCTTCATCACAAACAATCTGCAGCTTCCAGAATCTGCTGTAAAGTAACTGATGGTTACCGAACTCGTGGAGATAGCGGGGGCCGCGTCTAATAGGATTCATTACCAGCAACAAATGTTACAATGACAGTGCGGGGCAAGTAACTGAATTTGTTCCAAAATATATTTATTCGCCGAAACATCAATAACAGATGTTGCAGCTTTGAGCATTTTACATCAGACAATTCTCAGTGTTCGGGAAGCGGAAGCCTCATATCTACAATACAGACCAAAAGTTTGGACACCCCTTCTCATTCCAAGAGTTTTCTGTATTTTCATGACTACTTTCATGACACTGGTCTAATGTCCATTCCTTGGGTTCTTTAGCCCAAACAAGTCTAGGAAACCACTGCTAAGGAGGCAGCAAGCAGAAGAGACTTGTTTGGGCTAAAGAACCCAAGGAATGGACATTAGACCAGTGTCATGAAAGTAGTCATGAAAATACAGAAAACTCTTGGAATGAGAACGTGTGTCCAAACTTTTGGTATGTACTGTACTTATTTACTATGAATTTCAGCCGCTGTAGAGGAGTGGTCTCCAGGCTGTGGCTCTCTAACACTACAACACCCAGCGTCCCATGACAGCCATGCTGGTTTTGCAACTCCTGGGCAGCAGGTTGGAGAACACGCCTCTACAGAACAGCTGTTATAAGAAGATTGTATTGTAATCAAGGACAAGTGCTGGAATCCATAGTGTTTTCTAGCTATCGCCATTGCTCCCATGACCTAGTCTTGGTCTGTGTTTCATAGCTTGATGGGATCTGTTGCCTTTATAGAAAAAAAAGTATTAAGGTGAAGCCGAATGCAAATAGATGTAGAAGACCGATCCCACAGAGAGAATAATCATATCAATAGTGCCATAAAAATCGTACAGCTACTGCAACACAGAACTGTATACTTTATATAGAGTTATTATTGTAGTTCTTCTCTGGAGCAGCAGGGGGCGTGCTCAGATTTACCCCTCTTCTTTACTTTCATCCACATCCTTTCTCTTTTCCTGATTAAACTTGACCAACCTTCTAACACCAAGACCCGAGAATGAGAATAGCAAGCTTGGGACTGTTTGAGGGAGAAATGCAAAGAAAGAGAGATGGAAAGCAAGAGGTAGGTGCAGCATGAACAGTCCCGTACAGTACCTGTAGAATGAGCCTCAAGAATAAACTACTATGATGGGCCTGAAGAATCAACGCCACTTGGGCCCAGTCCAACCTCTGGTCCAACATCAACTTATTGTTCCGATGGGTTCTCAGTATTGTTCGCCCTGGATTACAAGTGTATCACACTAAAGTTAGCAACACCAGGTGGGCCCCAAGAATCAACTCCATTGGAGGGCCCAAAAATCAACTTGAATGGTGGGCACTAAGAATCATCTTCACTGATGTTCCCAAAATCAACTAGAATGGTGGGCCTCAAGAATCAACTCCACTGGTGGGTCCCAAGAATCAACTCCACTGGTGGCCCTATTAATCAACTCCACTGGTGGTCCTACTAATCACTCCCGGGACCAAAAACAACCCACTGGGGGGCCAGGAATCAAATCCCCCTTTGGGTCCCAAAATCATCTCCCCTGGGGGGCCCTCAGAATCATCCCCTGTGGCCCCAAGAATCAACCCCACTGGTGGGCCCCGGGAACACCTCCACTAGGGGCCCCCAAAAATCATTCCATAGTGGGGCCCCCCGAATCATCTCCACGGGGGGGCCCCAAGAATTTATCTCCACTGATACCCCCAAAAATCACTCCACTGGTGGGCCCCGGGAAAACACTCCACTGGGGGCCCCCCGGATCACCTCCACTGGTGGGCCCCCAAGAAATTTTTTTAACTGGGGGGGCCCCCCAAAAATCAAATCCACTAGTGGGGCCCCCCGAATTATTTTAACGGGGGCCCAAAAATCAACCCCCACTGGGTTTGGGCCCCCCAAAATCAAACCCCTAGTGGGGCCCCCAAAACATTTTAACTGGTGGGCCCCCCAAGAAAAACTCCCGGTGGCCCCCAAAAATCAACTCCACAGGGGCCCAAGAATCATTTTAATGGTGGGCCCAAAATTATCCACTGCTGGGCCCCCCAAAAAATCAACTCCCTGTGGGCCCCCAAAAATCAAATCCACTGGTGGGGCCCCAAAAATAATGCATGGTGGGCCCCAAGAATTTCTCACTGGTGGGGGGCCCAAAAATCAACTCCACTGGTGGTCCTATTTAAAAACAACTCCACTGGGGGGTCCCACTAAACAGCTCCACTGGTGGACCCAAGAAAACTTCCGGGGACCCCAAAAATCAACCCACTGGGGGCCTATTAACAACCACTGTGGTCCTACTAACACTCCATGGTGGACCCAAAATCAATTATGGGGGACCCCGGGAAACAACTCCACTTGTGGGGCCCAAGAACATCTCCACTGGTGGGCCCCAAGAATCATCCCACTAGGGGCCCCAAGAAAAACCCCGGTGGCCCCCAGGAATCGCTCCATGGTGGCCATTAATCAACTCCCTGGTAGTCCTACTAAAACTCCACTGGTGGACCCCCAAAAACAACCCACTGGGGGGCCCAAAGGGAAACAAACCCCCCTTTTGGGTCCCAAGAACATTTTCCACTGTGGGCCCTCAGAATCACTCCCCGGTGGCCCCAAAATCAAAATCCACTGGGGACCCCCGGAATCACCTCCACTAGTGGGCCCCAAGAAAAACTCCACTAGTGGGCCCAAAAATATCTCCCCGGGGGGCCCCCCAAAAATCATCTCCCCTGGGTAGCCCCAAGAACAGCTCCACGGGGGGCCCCGGGGGAAACAGCTCCACTGGTGGGCCCAAGGGAAACACCTCCACTGGTGGGCCCCAAGAATTTTTTTTTAAAGGGGGGCCCCAAAATCAACTCCCCATGGGCCCCAAGAATTTTTTTAATGGGGGCCCCAAGAATCAAACCAGGTTGCCCCAAGAAACAACTCCCCTAGTGGGCCCCAAGAAAAACATTTTAACTGGGGGCCCCAAAATCAAATCCCCTGGTGGCCCCCAAAAAAACAACTCCACTAGTGGCCCAAGAAACTTTTTAACGCTGGGCCCCAAGAATCAACTCCCCGTGGCCCCCAAAACAACTCCACGGGGGGCCCCAAAATCAACTGCACGGTGGGGCCCCAAGAATCATCCACTGGGGGCCCCAAGAATCATCTCACGGTGGGCCCCCAAGAATCAACTCCACTGTGGTCCTATTAATCAACTCCACTGGGGGGTCCCACAAAAAACCCCCACTGGGGGACCAAGAAAAAAACTTCATGGGGGGCCCAAGTCAACCCATGGGGGCCCTATTAATAAATCCCCTGGTGGTCCACAATCAGCTCCACTGGTTTGGACCAAGAACAACTCCACTGGTGGGCCCCCAAAACAGCTCCACGGGGGCCCCAGGGTCACCCCAGGGGGGCCCCAAGAATTATTTTAACTGGTGGGCCCCAAGAATCAACACCACGGTTTGGGCCCCAAGAATCAACTCCCCTTGGGGCCCCAAGAATCGTTTTTAACTGGGGGCCCCAAGAATCAAATCCACTTTGGGGGGGCCCCCCCCCAAAAATCAACTCCCCCAATGGGCCCCAAGAATCAACTCCATGTGGCCTATTAATAACTCCCTGGTGGCCCACTAACAACCCACTGGTGGACCCAAAAAACAACTCCACTGGGGCCCCCGGAACAAACTCCCCCTTTTGGGTCCCAAAAATCATCTCCACTGGTGGGGGGTCAGAATCATCTCCACTGGGGCCCCAAAATCAATCCCCTGGGGGGGGCCCCCCGGAAACACCTCCATAGGGGGCCCCAAAATTCTCCCCTAGTGGCCCCAAGAAAAAATCTCCCTGTGGGCCCCCCAAAATCATCTCCACATAGCCCCAAGAATGCTCCATGGGGGCCCGGAAAACAGCTCCCCTGGTGGCCCCCCGGGAAACACCTCCACTGTGGGCCCAAAAAAATTTGTATATCACAAATATGAACATGGGCCCCTGCTATATAGTGCCACTATAAGCATGTTTCCCCCCATTAGTATAATGCCACTAGAAGCATGGGGGCCCCCCTATCTAGTATAGTGCACCTATGAAACTGGTGCCCGTTCAATAAGTCACACTATGAAGCATGGTGCCCCTATCTATAAGTGCACACTAGAACATGGGCCCCTATTAGAAGGCACACTATGAAGCATGGTGCCTTCCTTTTATATGTGCACACTATGAAGATGGTCCCTGCTTTAGTAAGTTCACAATTGAAGCATGGTGCCCGCTGTCTAGTATAGTGCCACATTAAGCATGGTGCCTGCGTCTAGTTTTTGGCACCTTTTTTATGCAGGTTTCTAAACGGTATCAGTCCACTTCTTTCTAGACTGGTATTGGTTCTGCCTGTCAAAACTAGTATTGGTCCACTGCTGTTTAGACTGATATTGGTCACCCCTGTCTAGACTATTATTGGTTCACTCCTGCCTGGACCGGTATTGGTCAACTCCTCTGTACACTGGTATCAGTCAACTCCTGTCTCGACTGTTGTTGGTTCACTTCTGTCTATACTGGTATTGGTCCACACCTGTTTTTTTGGGGGTTTTGGGTCTAACTGGTTTTGGCCCCAACGTCTAACTTTTTATTTTTTCATCCTGCTTGGATGGCTTTGGGTCCACTCCTGTCTAAACCGGTATTGGTCCATTTCTATCTATACTGGCTTGGTTCAACCATCTACACGGGTTTTTTGGTCTAGTCTTTTAGACTTTTTTTGACCACATCTGCTAGACTTGCATAAATTACTATTGGGTCCTTACAGTCTAAGTGACCTGATGTTATCTCAAAGCAGAAACCAATGTAACCTGACAAACGTCATGAATGTTTCTCCCTCGTGCAAATGCGAAGTTGCAACTACCCATAGGCTCCACTGGACCCCTGGACAACATAACTGACACTAGATGGCAGGACAAGGATTTAACTCCTACAAAATGATTGCAACAAGCTCCCAGACAACTTTCAGCCTCTGTTTTAATGATCCCAATCTATTCTGCCTTGTTCAATAGTATTGGCTTAATGCTACAATAAAGAGAACACATATCATTTCTCTAATGTCTTTTTGATGCATTTTAAATTATACCATTTCTAGTTCTTCAATCTACCTAAGAACCGATATCAATAATAATGAGTGATACGCGACTGGAAACTATGGGGGAGAACAAATAAAAACTATTCCTTCATCACAAACAATCTGCAGCTTCCAGAATCTGCTGTAAAGTAACTGATGGTTACCGAACTCGTGGAGATAGCGGGGGCCGCGTCTAATAGGATTCATTACCAGCAACAAATGTTACAATGACAGTGCGGGGCAAGTAACTGAATTTGTTGCAAAATATATTTATTCGCCGAAACATCAATAACAGATGTTGCAGCTTTGAGCATTTTACATCAGACAATTCTCAGTGTTCGGGAAGTGGAAGCCTCATATCTACAATACATACCAAAAGTTTGGACACACGTTCTCATTCCAAGAGTTTTCTGTATTTTCATGACTACTTTCATGACACTGGTCTAATGTCCATCCTTGGGTTCTTTAGCCCAAACAAGTCTCCTCTGCTTGCTAGCCAGCAGCAGAACTTGTTTTGGGCTAAAGAACACAAGGAATGGACATTAGACCAGTTGTCATGAAAGTAGTCATGAAAATACAGAAAACTCTTGGAATGAGAACGTGTGTCCAAACTTTTGGTCTGTACTGTACTTATTTACTATGAATTTCAGCCGCTGTAGGGAGTGGTCTCCAGGCTGTGGCTCTCTAACACTACAAACACCAGCGTCCCATGACAGCCATGCTGGTTTTGCAACTCCTGGGCAGCAGGTTGGAGAACACGCCTCTACAGAACAGCTGTTATAGAAGATTGTATTGTAATCAAGGAACAAGTGCTGGAAATCAATAGTGTTTTTCTAACTATTGCAATTGCTCCATGACCTATTCTTGGTCTGTGTTTTCATAGCTTGATGGGATCTGTTGCTTATAGATAAAAAGTTTTAAGGTGAGCCGAATGCAAATAGGATGTGAAGACCGATCCCACAGACGAGAATTATAATATCATTAGTGCCATAAAAAATCGCACAGCTACTGCAACACAAGAACTGTATACTTTATATAGAGTTATTATTGGTAGTTCTTCTCTGGAGCAGCAGGGGGCGTGTCAGATTTTACCCTCTTCTTTACTTTCATCCCACATCCTTTCTCTGTTTCCTGATTAAACTTGACCAACCTTCTAACCCAAGACCCGAGAAATGAGGAATAGGCAAGCTTGGGCACTTTTGGAGGGAGAAAAATTTTTTTTGCCATAAGAAAGAGAGATGGAAAGCAAGAGGTAGGTGCAGCATGAACAGTCCCGTACAGTACCTGTAGAATGAGCCTCAAGAATAAACTACTATGATGGGCCTGAAGAATCAACGCCACTTGGGCCCAGTCCAACCTCTGGTCCAACATCAACTTATTGTTCCTGATGTGGTGTCATCAGTATTGTTCGCACCTGGATTAGCAAGGTGATATCACACTAGAAGTTAGACAACACCAGGTGGGCCCCAAGAATCAACTCCATTGGAGGGCCCAAAAATCAACTTGAATGGTGGGCACTAAGAATCATCTCCACTGATGTTCCCAAAATCAACTAGAATGGTGGGCCTCAAGAATCAACTCCACTGGTGGGTCCCAAGAATCAACCTCACCTGTGGTGGGCCTATTAATCGACTCACTGTTGGTCCACTTCTAATCGCTCCACTGGGGCGGACCCAAAAACCAAATACACTGGGGGGGACCCAGGAATCAACTCCCTTGTGGGTCCCAAGAATCTTCTCAACTGGTGGGCTCAGAACATCTCCATGGTGTCCCCAAGAATCAAAACGCCACTGGTGGGGCCCACAGGAATCCCTCCACTAGTGGGCCCCTAGAATCATCTCCAATAGTCGGGGCCCCAAGAATCTTCACTCCAATGGTGGGCCCCAAGGAATCATCTCACTGATGCCCCAAAGAATCAGCTCACTGTGGGCCCAGGGGACATAGCTCCAATGGTGGGCCCCAAGAATCACCTCCACTGGTGGGCCCCAAGAATTATTTTAACTGGTGGGCCCCAAGAATCAACTCCACTAGTGGGCCCCAAGAATTATTTTAACTGGTGGGCCCCAAGAATCAACACCACTGGTTGGCCCCCAAGAATCAACTCCACGAGTGGGCCCCAAGAATCATTTTAAACTGGTGGGCCCCCAAAAAGGGGGGGGAAAAAATAATGATCAAACTCCATGGTGGCCCAAGAGATCAATCCACTAGTGGCCCCAAGAGATCATTTTAACTGCTGGGCCCAAGAATCTAAACTCCACTTGTTGGCCCCAAGAATAAACTAAACTGGTGGGCTCCAAGAAATCAACCTGCACTGGTGGGCCCCAAGAATCAATCTCCACCGGTGTGGCCCCAAGAATCATCTCAACTGGTGGGCCCCAAGATCAACTCACTGGTGGTCCTATTAAATCAAACTCACACTGGTTGGTCCTTCTAAACAGCTCCATGGTGGACCCAAGCAATCAACTTCACTGGGGGACCCAAGAATCAACTCCACTGGTGGCCCTATTAATCAACTCCACTGGTGGTCCTACTAATCAGCTCCACTGGTGGACCCAAGAATCAACTCCACTGGTGGCCCCAAGAATCAGCTCCACTGGTGGGCCGCAGGAATCACCTCCATGGTGGGCCCCCAATAATTATTTTAATGGTGGGCCCAAGAATCACACCAATTGTGGGCCCCAAGAATAAAACTCACTTGTGGGCCCCAAGAATCGTTTTAACTGGTGGGCCCCAAGAATCAACTCCACTGGTGGCCCCAAGAATCAACTCCACTAGTGGGCCCCAAGAATCAACTCCACTGGTGGTCCTATTAATCAACTCCACTGGTGGTCCTACTAATCAACTCCACTGGTGGACCCAAGAAACAACTCCACTGGGGGACCCAGGAATCAACTCCTTGTGGGTCCAAGAATTCATCATCCACTGGTGGGCACCTCAGAATCATCTCCACTGTTGGCCCCAGAAAAATCAAAATCCACTGGTGGGGCCCCTGGAATCACCTCCAAATAGTGGGCCCAATAATCACCTCCACTATTGGGCCCTGAGAATCATCTCCACTGGTGGGCCCCATGAATCATCTCAACTGATAGACCCTTGAATCAGCTCCACTGGTGGGCCCGGGAATCACTCCATGGTGGCCCCAGGAATCACTCCACTGGGGGCCCCAAGAATTATTTTACTGGGTGGGGCCCAGAATCAACAACACTGGTTGGCCACAAGAATCAACTCCACTTGTGGGCCCAAGAATCATTTTAACTGGTGGGCCCACACGTTCTACTCCACTTGGTGGCCACAAGAATCAACTCACTAGTGGGCCAAGAATCATTTTAACTGGTGGGCCCCAAGAATTAACTCCACTGCTGGGCCCCAAGAATCAACTCCACTGTGGCCCCAAGAATCAACTCCACTGGTGGGCTCCAAGAATCAACTCCACTGGTGGGCCCCAAGAATCATCTCCACTGGTGGGCCCCAAGAATCAACTCCACTGGTGGTCCTATTAATCAACTCCACTGGTGGTCCTACTAAACAGCTCCACTGGTGGACCCAAGAATCAACTTCACTGGGGGACCCAAGAATCAACTCCACTGGTGGCCCTATTAATCAACTCCACTGGTGGTCCTACTAATCAGCTCCACTGGTGGACCCAAGAAACAACTTCACTGGGGGACCCAGGAATCAACTCCACTTGTGGGACCCAAGAATCATCTCCACTGGTGGGCCCTAAGAATCATCTCCACTAGTGGGCCCCAAGAATCAACTCCACTGGTGGCCCCAGGAATCAGCTCCACTGGTGGTCCTATTAATCAACTCCACTGGTGGTCCTACTAATCAACTCCACTGGGGGACCCAGGAATCAACTCCACTTGTGGGTCCCAAGAATCATCTTCACTGGTGGGCCCCAAGAATCATCTCCACTGGTGTGCCCCAAGAATCAACTCCACTGGTGGCCCCAAGAATCAGCTCCACTGGTGGGCCCCAGGAATCACCTCCACTGGTGGGCCCCAAGAATTATTTTAACTGGTGGGCCCCAAGAATCAACACCACTGGTTGGCCCCAAGAATCAACTCCACTAGTGGGCCCCAAGAATCATTTTAACTGGTGGGCCCCAAGAATCAACTCCACTGGTGGCCCCAAGAATCAACTCCACTAGTGGGCCCCAAGAATCATATAAACTGGTGGGCCCCAAGAATTAACTCCACTGCTGGGCCCCAAGAATCAACTCCACTGGTGGACCCAAGAATAAAATCCACTTGTGGGCACCAAGAATCAAAAACACTGGTGGGCCCAAAGAAACATCTCCACTGGTGGGCCCATGAATCAACTGCCATGGTGGTTCCTATTAATCAACTCCACTGGTGGTCCAACTAAATCAAACTCCATGGTGGACACAGGAATCAAACTCCAATTGTGCGGTACCCAAGAATCATCTCACTGGGTTGAGAGCCCTAAGAATCATCTCCACGGTGGCCCAAGAATCAACTCCATGTGGGCCCGGAATCACCTCCACTAGTGGGCCCCAAGAATCATCTCCACTAGTGGGCCCCAAGAATCATCTCCACTGGTGGGCCCCAAGAATCATCTCCACTGATAGCCCCAAGAATCAGCTCCACTGGTGGGCCCCGGGAATCAGCTCCACTGGTGGGCCCCAGGAATCACCTCCACTGGTGGGCCCCAAGAATTATTTTAACTGGTGGGCCCAAGAATCAACTCCACTAGTGGGCCCCAAGAATCACCTCCACTAGTGGGCCCCAAGAATCTATCTCACTAGTGGGCCCACAAGAATCATCTCCACTGGTGGGCCCCAAGAATCATCTCCACTGATAGCCCCAAGAATCAGCTCCACTGGTGGGCCCCGGGAATCAGCTCCACTGGTGGGCCCCAGGAATCACCTCCACTGGTGGGCCCCAAGAATTATTTTAACTGGTGGGCCCCAAGAATCAACTACCCTGGTGGGCCCCAAGAATCAACTCCACTGGTGGCCCCAAGAATCAACTTCACTGGTGGCCCCAAGGATCAATTCCACTGGTGAGCCCCAAGAATCAACTCCACTAGTGGGCCCCAAGAATCATTTTAACTGGTGGGCCCCAAGAATTAACTCCACTGCTGGGCCACAATAATCAACACCACTGTGGCCCCAAGAATCCAACTCACTAGTGGGCCCCAGAATCATCTCCACTAGTTGGCCCCAGAATGATCTCCACTGGTGGGCCCTAAGAATACATATACACTGATAGCCCCCAAGAATTCATGCTCCACTGGGGGCCCCGGGAATCCAGGGCCACTGGTGGGCCCAAGGAATCACCTCCACTGGTGGGCCCCAAGAATTATTTTAACTGGTGGGCCCCAAGAATCAACACCACTAGTGGGCCCCAAGAATAATTTTAACTGGTGGGCCCCAAGAATCAAAACCACTGGTTGCCCCCAAGAATCAACTCCACTAGTGGGCCCCAAGATTCTTTTAAATGGTGGGCCAGAATCAAATCACACTGGTGGCCCAACGAATCAACCTCCACTAGTGGGCCCCAAGATTCATTTTTTTAACTGGTGGGCCCCAAGATTTACTCCACTGCTGGGCCCCAAGGAATCAAACTTTCACTGTGGGGCCCCAAGAATCAACTCATCTGGTGGGCTCAAGACATGAACTGCACTGGTGGGCCCATTGAATCTTCTCACTGGTGGAGCCAAGAATAAAACTCCACTGGTGGTCCTATTAATTCAAACTCCACTGGTGGTCCTACTAATCCAGCTCCACTGGTGGACCACATGATACACTAAAAAAATAAACATTCAATGGGGGGGACCAAGAATCAACTCCACTGGTGGCCCTATTAATCAACTCCACTGTTGGGCCCCAAGAATCAACTCCACTGGTGGTCCTACTAATCAGCTCCACTGGCGTGGGACCCAAGATCCAACTTACTGGGGAGACCAAGGAATCAAATCCATTGGTGGGACCCAAGAATCATCTCCACTGGTGGGCCTAAGAACTCATTCTCCACTAGTGGGACTCAAGAATCAACTCACACTGGTGGCCCCAGGATTCAGCTCACTGGTGGTCCTATTAATCAACTCCACTGGTGGTACTACTAATCAACTCCACTGGGGGACCCAGGAATCAACTCCACTTGTGGGTCACAAGAATCATCTTCACTGGTGGGCCCTACAGAATCAATCTCCCACTGGTGACTTGCCCAAGAATTAAATCCACTGGTGGAACCCCAGAATCAGCTCCACTGGTGGGCCCCAGGAATCCCCTCCACTGGTGGGCCCCAGGAATCAGCTCCACTGGTGGGCCCCAGGAATCACCTCCACTGGTGGGCCCCAAGAATTATTTTAACTGGTGGGCCCCAAGAATCAACTCCACTAGTGGGCCCCAAGAATCATTTTAACTGGTGGGCCCCAAGAATTAACTCCACTGCTGGGCCCCAAGAATCAACTCCACTGTGGCCCCAAGAATCAACTCCGCTGGTGGGCGCCAAGAATGAACTGCACTGGTGGGCGCCAAGAATCTTCTCCATGGTGGGCCCAAGAATCAACTCCACTGGATTTCCTTTAATCACTCCATGGTGGTATATAATCAGATCCACTGTGGACCAAGAATCAACTTCAACTGGGGGACCATGAATCAAATTCCACTGGTGGCCGTCATTAATCAACTCCACTGTTGGGCCCCAAGAATCAACTCCACTGGTGGTCCTACTAATCAGCTCCACTGGTGGACCCAAGAATCAACTTCACTGGGGGACCCAGGAATCAACTCCACTTGTGGGACCCAAGAATCATCTCCACTGGTGGGCCCTAAGAATCATCTCCACTAGTGGGCCCCAAGAATCAACTCCACTGGTGGCCCCAGGAATCAGCTCCACTGGTGGTCCTATTAATCAACTCCACTGGTGGTACTACTAATCAACTCCACTGGGGGACCCAGGAATCAACTCCACTTGTGGGTCACAAGAATCATCTTCACTGGTGGGCCCCTAAAAGAATCATCTCACTGGTGTGACCCCAAGATTAACTCCATGGTGGGCCCATGAATCAGCTCTCCTGGTGGGGGCCCCAGAACACTCATGGTGGAGGGGCCCCCCAGGAATCAGCTCACTGTGGGGCCCCAGAAATCACCTCCATGGTGGGCCCCAAGATTATTTTAAACTGGTGGCCCCAAGAATCAACTCCACTAGTGGGCCCAGATTATTTTAAACTGGTGGGCCCACAAGAACCAACACACTGGTTGGCACAGAGAATCAACTCCACTAGTGGGCCCCAAGAATCATTTTAACTGGTGGGCCCCAAGAATCAACTCCACTGGTGGCCCCAAGAATCAACTCCACTAGTGGGCCCCAAGAATCATTTTAACTGGTGGGCCCCAAGAATTTACTCCACTGCTTCTGGGCCCCAAGAATCAACTTTAACTGGTGGGCCCCAATAATCTTCTCCACTGGTGGGCCCCAAGAATCAACTCCACTGGTGGTCCTATTAATCAACTCCACTGGTGGTCCTACTAATCAACTCCACTGGTGGACCCAAGAATCAACTCCACTGGGGGACCCAGGAATCAACTCCCCTTGTGGGTCCCAAGAATCATCTCCATGTGTGGGCCTAAGGATCATCTCCACTGGTGGCCCCAAGAATCAACTCCATGGTGGGCCCAGAATCACCCTCCCTCTAGTGGCCCCAAGATTTATCTCCACTAGTGGTGCCAACAAGTATCCATCTCCACTGGTGGACCCCCAAGATTTCTCACTGATAGCCCCAAGAATCATCTCCTGGTGGGCCCCAGGAATCACCTAAACTTGTGGGCCCCAAGAATCAACTCCACTGCTGAGCCCCAAGAATTATTTTAACTGGTGGGCCCCAAGAATCAACACCACTGGTTGGCCCCAAGGATAAACTCCACTAGTGGGCACCAAGAATCAATTTTAATGGTGGGCCCCATGAATAAACTCCACTTGGGGGATCCAAGAATCAAATACCCAAATGGTCGGGTCCCCCAAGGATCAAGTCCACTTGTGAGCCCCAAGAATCATCTCCACTCATGGACCCCAGGAATCAACATCAGTGGTGGGTCTCTAGAATCAACTCCTTTTGTTGGCCCAAGAATCAACCCCACTGCTGAGCCCCAAGAATCATCTCCACTGGTGCACCCTTTGTACCTCTGTCCTACACTGCCAGGAACACACACACTGCCATATTTCAAGAAACAAGTGAAAAGACTCAACACATTAGGTAACATGCACCGGCAACCTCCTTTTCTCTATGGAGATATTCAGGTTCTTTAGGGTAACAAGACAAAACTATTAAAGTTCTCAGCTTTAATACACAGGTAGAGAGTTTAGTTATAAAATTACAGAACAAAAACATTCACAAAAACATGCAAAACAGTGCAAGAATGAAAGGGGTAAAATATAGAATATCAGACCTCGACTGATTGATGGGATCTCCAAGTTCTTTCCTCCCGTGCCCTTGTCTCACACTTCAAAGGAACTCCTACTCCACTCCCACCCCCCATGCCCCCACACACACACATTTGTATTTAAAGGACAACTCAACTCAGAGGTAAAAACTACAGCTTGGGCCATAACTCTTCATAGGAGTTTCCAAGTAACCGCCAAGTTCCCAAGAATAAAGTCACCAACCCAGGCCCACTGAACACAATTTCAGCCCATACTCAGTTCAGTGGTTTCCTAAAACTGAAAATCCTGGCATTTGATACAGGAGAAGCAACTGAGTTGCCTGGTTATAATCTCATGAGTGAGTTATGAAAAACATGAATCATGACCAAAATACTTTTGATGAATATTTTTCCTCTGTCCATATTCCATGTGCTATTAGTATAATGTTGTACCGTGTTAGCCATAGAAAGTAGTAGAAGAGTGAAAAGATCAGGCAATACCTTTAAGAGGCTAACTGAGTATATTTGATAGAAGCTTTCGAGAGTACTAGCTGCCTTCTTCAGACATGATATTATACAAGAAACTGAAAATTTACAGACTTTTTATACACAAAAGACATGGACCTTCAAAGTAATTTAGAATCTTTAAAAATAACAAAATGCAATAAGTAGAGAAGTTATTTACAAAAGGTCAAGAAATAAACAATCTGGAAACATTTGTGGCATGACAGGAGGGATCAATGATTCTTTTTTGTGATCTGTTAGCTATCAGGTGTGATTTGTGGCCCTCACAGTTCATACATAGTGTGACAAGAAACTGGAATGAATATTAAGTCCATTTCGCAGATTTAGAAATGTTTACATTCCTTCCTCTCCCTCTGCATCTTAAAATGTCCCATTAAAACCCCAACCTGCAAAGATACAGATACACCACATTGCAAGACCTACAGGAAAATGTCCCCCTAATTCTGTGCACCTGCTGTGACTGTGGGACAGGTACACTGTCAGCGGTATGGATGTGTCTGCAGGTCTTGCACCTGTTCTGCAGGCAGGGTGAGGGGCCACTTTCTGTTGGGGCCTTCAGGGAACTCCGGACAATAATATGCCACAGGTTTGGTGGTTGCCAAAAGGAAAGAAGAGGGGTGACTGGGAATATTTCTTTGAGTCTGTTGTCTCTATATAACACAGGTTGAAGTTCCTTGGCAATCTTTCGTAGGATCTCCAGCTGTGGGTTGTAGGTTACAACTAGGGGCACTCGTTCTTCACTCTGGGTCTCTTTGTATGTAAATAGATTGTCTCTGTTGATGCTTGCTGCTTTGTTTATTTGATTGTCCGCCACTTTTGGTTTGTATCTAGAAGTTGCTTGTCCAGGTCTGCCATGTCAGAGCAAATACGATTGTACCATATAGCCTGGCTGTATATAATGGATTGTACCATATAGCCTGGCTGTATATAATGGATTGTATCGTATAGCCTGGCTGTATATAATGGATTGTACCGTATAGCCTGGCTGTATATAATGGATTGTACCATATAGCCTGGCTGTATATAATGGATTGTATCGTATAGCCTGGCTGTATATAATGGATTGTATCATATAGCCTGGCTGTATATAATGGATTGTATCGTATAGCCTGGCTGTATATAATGGATTGTTTTGTGTGCTTGGGGTGGAAGCTGTCATTTCTCAGGTAGGCTGTTCTGTCTGTGTGTTTGTAGTATATTGATGTGAGTAGCCGATGGTCTTTGATGTGTACTGTGGTATCCAAAAAGTGGATTTTGCTCTCTGAAAAGCTAAGTTTAAGGTTGATGGTGGGTGAAAGTTATAGAAGTTGTTATGGAATTTAAGTAGGGCCTCCTCGCCTGCAGTACAGATGACCAGGATATCATCGATATAACGGAGGTACATCATGGCTCTGGTGATGCATGTGGATAGATATGTTCCTTTCAGTTCTGCCATAAAGAGGTTTGCATGCTAGTGTGCACAGCGGGACCCCATTAAAGTTCCCATTTGCTGTAGGTAGAGGTCATCTCCAAAGGTATAATAGTTGTGGCTAAGGATGAATTCTATGAGCTGTGCGACTGGTTTTGTTGGGAGATTTTGTTTCTCCAGGTGCACTTGACATGCTGCAACTCCATCCTTGTGGGGAATGTTGGTATACAAGGATTCCACATCCATGGTGGCCAACATGGTACCCAGGACATTGAGTTTGTTAAGAAGGTCCGTGGTGTCCTGGATGTAACTAGCAGTATCTCTGACCAGGGCTTTTAGGAGATTTTCCACCCAACCCAAGATGTTTTCTGTCATATTCCATGTGGTCAGTTATCTTGTGCTTTGGAGTCAGCATGTCGACTTCTACTTCCCATCATACTCTCCCTTTTCCTTGTTAGCAAATGTGTGTTAATGTAGACTGCCACCAACAGGCTGATGTCATTCAATGGTACAATTTGAAGTCCCTCCTCAGTTGTGTCTAGGAAACAATACAGATTATGGTAAACATGAACATGCATTAAATAACACATAGTATTTTAAAGCACAACAACTTAAACAAAATAAAAATTAATGTTCAGAATTTTTTAGACTCATCTCAAATTTTTAGTTGTCTCTGAGCTACTGTTATGGGCACCACACCGCGCACCACACCGCCCACACGGCGGGTCACGGACTTACCTTTGTCTCTTTTCCTGCTGCTCTGAGCATGATTAGCGCCGCGACCCACACTACGGGTGCACTCGCAATGCCCGATCCCTGCTCCCAAACTCACCTCTCCACGCTCCCTGCTCTTCTCCTGCCTTCCAAAGCATGTGTCCCCGCTCCCTAGGGCTTGTGCGCATTGGTTCAGCAAAATGTCCAGAGCCAACATACTGGTGATTCGCTATCACTGTGTACTGACCCTATTTAGACCTGCCCCTTCCCACATGTCCCTGACATATTTATTGTGCCCATGTGGCTTACACCACTGTTTGCGATGGTCCATTGGATCCACTACCAATGATCCTAACAGCTAGTGGGTAGAGATGAGCTCCTATGTTGTCTCCCATATACTGTACACACAGAGGAGGAGATCCTGCCCCCTATATCTCTATAGCAGCATTGAGAACATTATAGAGCAGTACTGAGCTAGTGGGTGGAGAAGAGCTGCTTTGATGTCTCCCATACACTGCACACAGGAGAGGAGATCCTGCCCCCTATATCTCTATAGCGGCATGGAGAATATTATAGAGCAGTACTGAGCTAGTGGATGGAGATGAGCTGCTATGATGTCTATATAATTCAGTTTTTGACCTCTATAGTATATAAAATATAGACCGCAATAGTGGAGTATAATCGCAGGTGCTTTCCTTGAACACCTCGTGTCAATAGTCTGAATGAAGGTATACTCCTATACAGACACTACAATCATGTGTCATACAAAACGTATGCAAATTATAGATACAACAAAGTACAATATCATTTCGGCTAGATAGCCTTGCCCTTAAAAAGACATAATGCAACTATAAGTGATAACTTGCGGCTATATGTCTCCAGTCCTTGGAGTGATCCAAAGTAATCTTCATCACTGAAATGTCCAAGTGCTCTTTACTAGCAGCGGCAGAAACTTGCTAACAACGTTTACCTCGGGTGCTGTGATGGCTGTTTGGGGTGTGTGCTATGCTGCTCTGATGCGACGTTTCCGGGTCCTCCCCTTTCTCAAGCATAGTCCTTTCTCAAGCATAGTCCTCCCCCTATATCTCTATAGCAGCATGGAGGACATTATAGAGCAGCACTGAGCTAGTGGGTGGAGACGAGCTGCTATGATGTCTCCCATACACTGCACACACAGGAGAGGATATCCTGCTCCTCTATATCTCTATAGCAGCAGCATGGAGGACTTTATAGAACAGTACTGAGCTAGTGGGTGGAGACGAGCTGCTATGATGCTTACCATAGACTGCACACAGCTCCCCTGATCTGTATCTCCAGTGCACACCCTTGGAGGCAGAAGTCTGGATGATATTATAGAGCAGTATTGAGCAGTGTTAGAAGTTAATCCCTCACTGGGATAAAAAAAAACTCCCAGACCCTTTCCCCCTACTCTCCATAGACTTCTATTGGCATAACCTGATCCCTCAGTCAGCAGTCCTTGTGTCTCAAGATGGACTTTTAGCAGTTTTGTTAGTGATGAGCTAAGGTGGATGAGTGGGGACAGAGGTATTCCTCTCCAAAAAGATGCATTACAAAGTCTCTAATACTTTTTGCAGTATTGATATATGTAAAGTCTGTGGAAAAGTTAGTGTCCATTAAAAAACTTTATCTCGTGTCACCTTTGACAAGTCAGTTCAGGTAACATACAGATGGCCTTGTTGCTAACGGTCCTCTGCTGGGCACAGCTGAACTCCTTTTTTCCCTGTACAGGCACAGAGCATGACCCAAAACTTTCCTATAGAATTCAATGAGTGATGGTCAGAGCTCATCCTCCTTCTCCCTATTTGTATGCTAACAACGTATTTCCATAGAAGCCTATAGGTGATGAAACTAACTCCCCTCCTCTGTGTCCCTGCATAATGATCTCTGTACTGACCACAGAGCATAGGTCCAAAACACTCAACCATAGAAGTCAATAGGTGATGGTCACATCTCACCTCTTTTGTTTTCCTGCTCGCAGAGCATGCCCACAACATACTCTAATAAAAATCTATAGGTCATGGTAACAGCTCACTTTCCCCCCCTTCCTGCAAAGTTACCTCTCCACAGGTCATAGAGCATGTTCACTACCTTCTCCTACAAAAGTCTCTAGGCCATGGTAATAGCTCATCCCCTCCTCTTCCCACCCCAAATGGGACCTCTACATAGACTAGCATGCCCACAAAAAAGAGAAAGAGTAGCAGCTCAGACAAGACGGTATCCTAACTTTCCAACCCAATAGTGACCTTAACATAGGTCAAAGAGCATGCCCACAACAACAAAAATAGTTGATTAGCTGTCTCCTGCCACCAATTTTATTTTCCATGGTCATGTGACTTCTGTAAAGCATATTAAAAACTGCTGTTAAATGTGCAGAGTAGCAGCGTGGACAAGATGGTATCCCAACCCAACTGTTACTTCTACATAGGTCACAGAGCATGTCCACAGCAAAAATAAAGTTGATTAGTTGTCTCCTGCACCTAATTTCCCATGGCCAAGCAACTGCTGTAAAGCAAATAACAGAATTGCTGTTAAATGATTATGGTATCCCAACTTTACCAACCCAACTGTGAACTCTGCATAGGTCATGGAGCGTGCCCACAACAACAAAAAAAGTTGATTGGTTGTCTCCTGCCATCAGTTTTCCATGCCCCTAGTGAATGCTGTAAAGCATATAACAAAACTGCTGTTAACTATGCAGAGTAGCAGCTTGGGCAAGATGGTATTCCAGCTTTACCAATCCAACCGTGATCTCTACATAGGTCACAGAGCATGCCCACAGTAAAAAAAAAACTTGATTAAGTTTTCTCCTGCCACCAGTTTTCCATGGTCAAGTGACTACTGTAAAGCAAATCACAGAATTGCTGTTAAATGAATATGGTATCCCAACACAACTGTGACCTCTAAATAGGTCATGGAGCATGCCCACAACAACAAAAAAAAGTTGATTGGTTTTCTCTTGCCACCAGTTTTCCATGGTCAAGTGACTTCTGTAAATCATATAACAAAACTGCTGTTAAATGTGAAGAGAAGTAGCTTGGACAAGATGGTATCCCAACCCAACTTCCTCAACCCAAATTGTGACCTTGCATAGGTCACAGAGCATGGCCACAGCAAAAAAAAAGTTGATTTTCTCTTGCCACTAGTTTTCCATGGTCAAGTGACTTCTTTGCTATAACTGCTTAATAATAAACAAAAACTATACTGTTAAAAATGTAAGTAAAGGGGGACGCATCTCAGACAAAATGATATGGTATTTCCCCCCAAACTTTCCCAACCAAACAAACTGTTGTGATCTTTCCTGCCATCGGTCAACACAGAAGATGCATCTCACAAATAATTCAAAAAAAAGTTTATTTGGTGTCTCCTGCCACCAGTTTTCCATGCCCAAGTGATTGCTGTAAAGGATATAACAAAACTGCTGTTAAATGTGAAGAGTAGCAGCTCAAACAATATGATATTCCAGCTTTCCCAACCCAATTGTGACCTTTACATAGGTCACAGAGCATGCCCACAACAACAAAAAAAGTGTATTTGTTGTCTCCTGCCATCAGTTTCCCATGGCCAAGTGATTGCTGTAAAGCAAATAACAATTGCTGTTAAACGAATATGGTATCCCAACTTTCCCAACCCAATTGTGACCTCTACACGGTTCACAGAGCATGCCCAAAAAAACAAAAAAGTTGATTAGTTGTCTTCTGCCATCAGTTTTCCATGGTCAAGTGACTGCTGTAAAGCAAATAACAGAATTGCTGTAAAATGAATTTGGTATCCCAACTTTACCAACACAACTGTGACCTCTAAATAGGTCATGAAGCATGCCCACAACAACAAACAAAGTTGATTAGTTGTCTGCTGCCATAAGTTTTCCATGGTCAAGTGACTGCTGTAAAGCATATAACAAAACTACTGTTAAATGTGCAGAGTAGCAGCTTGGACGAGATTGTATCCCAGCTTTCCCAACCCAATTATGACCTTTATATAGGTCACAGAGCATGCCCACAACAACAACAAAGAAGTTGATTAGTTGTCTCCTGCCACCAGTTTCCCATGGCCAAGTGATTGCTGTAAAGCATATAACAAAACTGCTGTTAAATGTGCAGAGTAGCAGCTTGGACGAGATGGTATCCCAGCTTTCCCAACCCAATTATGACCTTTATATAGGTCACAGAGCATGCCCACAACCAAAAACAAAAGAATTTTATTAGTTGTCTCCCCGCCATTAGAGAAGCACTCAGACAAGAAAGGCGTTCCCCCTAACCCTAAATAAAAAATTTAAAAAAAAAAAATAATAGAAATAAAATAAAAAACAAATGGGAAAAAAAAAATCTGAGTATCCGGTTCTTGATTAGTAAAATAAAATCTCGGTGGTGCATTTCCTTTAAGTAACCTCCCAAACCCGGGAAACCCCCTCCAACCCGTGGACTCCACCTTTCAAAAATGGCCCTCGATGCTGGGGGAAAAATTTCTTTCTATGGGGCCCAAAAGGGGGGGAGACCCCCCCCCCTGTTTCTAAGAGAGGGGGACATTTTTACTGCCAACCTCTGATATGGATGAAAAAGTGAGATAACCCAATTAAACGCAGTTGCACCATCAATTTTTTTTTTTTATTGGATTTTTTTTTTTTTATTTTGTGTTTTAAATTTTTTTTTCCCCTAAAACCCAATTGGGCGAAAGTTTTTCCCGGGCAGAAAATCTTCGCTTTTTTTTTTTTTTTTTTTTCCCGGGGGTGGAAAACTCTTTAAAATTTGGGTTCATTTTAAAATTTAGCATAAAATTGCAGTTTTTTTCCGCTAATGTTCATACCCTAGATTTTAATTTTCACCTTTTTTCAATTTCTATCACTTGCCACTCAGATAAAAAACCCAAGGCCATTAGCTGTCATCTCTGCTGTGACAGCGCACAACTTCATACAATAAATGACAGCGACTTCTTCCCGGTGCTTTATTAACACAGAGTTTTGGGGGTTTTTTTTTTTTGCCCTCTTTTGAAGAAAAGAATTTTTAAAGCGGGGATGTAATGACAACTAAAGTTAAGGGAACGACATTCAAACTTTACTGAGCGCCGACGAGTCAACACCGGGGAAAAACCCAATTTTTCACCAAGAAAAAAAAAGGGCAAAAAATGCTTCCCTTGTTTTCCCCTAAAACAAAAAATTTTATCCAAAAAAGTTTTAAGTTCCTTTTTTTTTTTTATCCCCCGCACTTGTAAAATCTTCCGCTTCCAGTTCCAGCACAGGGACCCCCAAAAATAAAAATAGTAAAAGGTTTTTTCCCCGGGTACCATTTTCATTTTAAAACATAACTCCTAAAGGAAAACCCGGGGATTGGGTTTCCCAAGACCCAAAATGACCCCCAAAAAAACAAAATTTAAAAAAAAAGAAAATAAGGGAGATAACTTTAAAACAACAAAAGTTCCAAAATATTAACCCAAAAGAGTGCGGCAAGCTGGACATCATGATGACCACAGGAGCTTCATTGCCTCATGGAATTTATACACAACAGACCAAAATAATAGCCCTCACCTGGTGGGGCCCTGGGGCCCACTCCCTTCAGCCATAAGTGAATTGGGGCCCCACAAACAAAATGTTTTTTACCCCGGGACGTACTGTAGAGGCCTATATACCCCCCAAAACCCCTGATGCCAAAACCCCACAATATATTAAGAAGCAGACAAAAAGGGAGACCCGGGACTTACGTTTGAGAGGCGCCCAAAAGGCCCCCAAAACCCCGCAAAAAACCCCCATTAATACAGTAAGAACATTAAAAGGCCCAAAGTAAACCCCACTGTAAATGTAAAGAGACAAATATTTAAACCGGCAAACAATTTCATGGGACCTCCCCTGATACATGGGAAGACATTTCAGGACAATTAATAAACCCCACTGAAATGTAAAAAAATGCAATTTGACCCCACAATCACTGGGAATGCCCCCAAATGATACAGTAAGAGCATACAGGGCAAGAAATACCGCCCTGTACTTAGAAGGACTATAATTAATGGGCCCAAATTTAAAGTATGCAAACCTTAAATAATAAAAAGGGAAGGGTAGTACAGGACATGTTTTTTACTTTCACGTACTGTAGAAGGCGCACAGACTGCCAATCAATGTATGGGACCTCACTAATTTTAAGTAAGAAATAGTACAGGGCCTATAGTACCCCCCCAATATACTAAAAAGGGCAAAAAAACCCCCCGCCAAACACTGGACCCCCTCACTAATACATGTAAGAAACAGTACAGGACATGTAAAATCAAACACTTTACTGTAGAGAGGGGGCATAGACCTGCCCCGTCACTGCATACACCTCACAAAAACATGTAAAAACATAAAAGGACATGTAGTACTGCACTGTACGTAGAGAGGTGCAAAAACCACCATTTACTGCATGCACTCACTAATACAGGGAAGAGCATACAGGGCATGTTTGTACAGGGACTTTACTGTAAAAGGCGCTATAGACCGCCAGTCTTTTTTGCATACACCTCACCCAATACATTTAAAAGCAAAATACAGGACATGTAAACACCCATCCCAAACGTAGAGGGGCTATAAACCCCCAAACACTGCATCACCTACAAAATATGTAAGAGCATAAAAGGACATTTTAATTCCCGCACTACACTTTAAGACGTAGCTATTAAAACCACCAATCACTGCATGCACCCACTAATGCATGTAAGGCATACAGGACGGTAGTTTTCCGCACTGGGAAATTTTAGATAGGCGCATAGCCCCCCAATCCCCTGCATTCACCTCACTAATACATGTAAAGAGCATTTCAGGACCCGTAGTACCCCCCACTGTACTGTAGAGAGGCGCTATAGAACCCCCCAATCAAAAGCAAAAGCCCCACTCTAATTGCCTGTAAAAGCATAAAAAGGACATTTAGCAAACACACTGTATTTTAAAGAGGGGCTACTGACCCCCAATAACTGCATTCACCTCCCCAATACATGGGAAGACATACAGGACATGTAAATACCCCCCACCTGTTTCTATAAGAGGTTCAATGACCCCGCCAATCACGCATGCACCTCTCTGATGCATGTAAGAGCAATACAGACATGTATTTCCCCACGTACTGTAAGAGGCGCTATAGACCACCCCAAAACGCATGCACCCCACTAAATTTCAAAGTAAGAAACAGTAAAAGACAGTAATACCCCCCCCCCTTACTGTAGAGAAACGCTAAAGATCCCCCAATCACTGCCAATTTCACCTCACTAATACATTAAAAAGCATTAAAATGACAAGTTTTCCAAACAAAACAGTACTGAAAAAGGGGGCCTATAACACCAAAACACAGCATTCACCCCTTTCTAATACATTTAGAGCAGTACAGGCATGTAGTACCGCCCCTGTACTGTAGAAGGCGCTAAAAGACCGGCAAACACTGGGAAGCACCCACTAATACAAGTAATAAAAAGTACAGGAAAATGTAATAAACCCCCTTTACCTTTTAAAAGAGGAGCTATAGACCACCAAAACCCTGCCTTCACCCCCACTAAACATGTAAGAGCAGGGACAGGGCAAATTTGTACCACCACTGTACGTAGAGAGGGGCAAAAAAATCACCAAACACTGCATGCCCCTCACAAAAACATGTTTAGACATACCGGAAAATGTAGGAAAACCCCACTGTACTGTAAGAGACACTATAAACCCGCCAACACTGCATGCACCTCACAAAACATGAAAAGAGTACAGGACATGTAGTTCCCACTGTAATGTAAAAGGACAATAGACCACCAAACACTGCAGCACCTCCTAATACAAGTAAGAGCAGTAAGGACATGTATTTTAAACCCCACCCCTGTGAGCCACAAAAGCTACTAGACCACAATACCTCATGCACCTCACAAAACAAAAGTAAAGCATACAGGACAAATTTGTACCGCCTGTCCTTGAAAGATGACTATAACCGCTAATCACTGCATGCCCCCTAACGATAAAATTTTAAGAGCATTTCCCGGGGCATCAATTTCCCGCCTGTAAATGTTTTGGAAAAGGCGCTAAGACCCTCTAAACACTGGCCAAGCATCTTACTAATACATGTAAGAGCAGTAAAAGGACAAAGAATACCCGAAAGAAAATGGGAGAGAGGCACTATAGACCCACCAAAACACTGGGATGCACCCCAAAAATTCATTTTAAAAACCCGTACAGGAAAATGAGTTAAAGCACGTACAGGTTTGGAGGCCCAAATAACCCCCCCCAATCACTGCATGCACCTCCCCTAAAACATTTTAAAGAGCAAGGTTAAAAAGACAAAAGGTTAAACCAACACCCTGTACTTTAAAGAGGCCGGAAAAATAGGAAACCCCCAAAAACACTGCATGCACCTCAAATAATACATGTAAAACAGTACAGGGCATGTATTAAACCCCATGTACTGTAGAGAGCACTATAGACCGCCAACACTGGCAAGCCACCCCATAAAACAATAAGACCGGGACAGGAACCCTGTAGTAAATGCACTGTCCCTAGAGAGGCGCAAAGAAAGCTAATCCCCTTGACGCACCTCACAAAAAAATTTTAAGAGCAGTACAACATAAATAACCCTGTACCAAAAGAAGACGCTTATTGACCCCCCAATCCCCTACCTGCACCCCACCCAAAACATGTAAAAAGCAGTACAGGACATGTTATTTTCTGCAAATTTTCTGTAGAGAGGAGCTAAAAGACCCCCCATTCACTGCATGCCCCACTAATAAAAGGGAAGACAGAACAGGACATGTAGTACCTCACTTGTACTGTAGACAGGTTTTCTAAGACCACCAAACACTGCATGCACCTCACTAATAAAATGTAAAGTAAATAAAAGGGCATGTTTGTTTTCCCCCCACTGCACGCTAGAGGGGGCTATAAAACCGGCAATCACTGCATGCACCTCACTAAAAACAAGTAAGAGCCGTAAAGAAAAAATTTCAGTACCGCACTTGGGAGTGTGAGAGGGACTAAAGACCACCAACCCTGTATCACCTTAAATAAAACATTTGGGGAAATACAGGAAAATGTAAATAACCGAAATGTACGTAGAGGGCCCCTAAAGAAACCCCCTCATGCATTTCACCTCACAATACATGAAAAAACAGTACAGGACAGTAGTAAATGCCCAAATTTTCCTTAAGAGGAGTTATAGACTTTCCAATCACTTTCATGTATTTTTACTAATACATGAAAAGCAGTAAAAAAGACATGTAAATACCAGGGACTTTCTGTAGAGAGGTGCTATAAAAACCCCCAAAACACTGCATTTCACCACACTAAAACAATTTAAAAGCAGTACGGACATGTTTTATCGCACGTCCTGGTTTGAGAGGTCTATAGACCGCCAGTTCCCCTGCATTTACCCCCCAATAATACAAGTAAGAGCAGTTTTTAGGCCCTGTAGGAAACCCGGGACTTTTACTTTTAGAGAGGTTGGCTAAAACCCCCCAAACACGGGCCCCCTCACCTCACAATTTCATGTGAAGCGGGACAGGGAAAATAGTACCGCACGTACGAAGAGAGGTGCCCCATAGACCCGGGGAAAAAAAAGCATGCACCCTTTACTATTTCATTTTTAAAGAAGTAACGATATGTCGACCGCGCGTACTTAGGGGGGACTATAGACCACCCAAACCTGCCTACACCTCAAAACCTTTCATGTAAAGCAGTCAGGGCAAGTAATAACCCGCAAAATTAAATGTAGAGAGGCGCTATATTAACCCCCCCAAACACTTTCATACACCTCACAATACATGTAAGGGGCATACAGGACATTTAGTACCTCACTGTACTGAAAGGGGGGCTCTACAGGAAAATTTTAGAGCACCCACAGGACATGTAGGTATGCACTGTAAAAGTAGAGAGGCCTATAACCACCAATCAAGTATCACCCAAATAATACATGTAAAAAAGCAGTACAGACATGTAGTAAATTCCTGTACTGTAGAGAGGCCTATAGACCACCAAATCACTGAAAAAACCTCCAAAAACATTTGAAAGAAAGTACAAAGGGCATTTTAGAAAAAAAAAAAAAAAACGCCTGAAATGTAGAGAGGTGCTATAGACCACCAACACTGCATGACCCACTAATACATTGAGAAACATACAGGACATGTAAATAAACCCCACCGTACGAAGGGGAGGCCTATAGACCACCAACACTGCAAGCCCTCACTAATATATGTAAGAAGCAGTACAGTACATGTAGAAACACACTGTACTTTAAAAGAGGCGCATAGACCGCCAATCACTGCAAGCCCCTCATTAATAAAAGTAAGACATTTCAACATGTAGTACTGCAAATGTACGTAGAGAGGTCTATAGACCCCCCCCAAACATTGTATGCACCTCACAAAAACATAAAACAGTAAAAGGAAAATTTTGTAAACCTTTACTGTAAATGTGGGGGGGGGCCAAAAGGACATTAGAGCCCTACAAAATGTAGAAATTTCACTGGTTTTCTGTAGAGAGTCGCTATAACCACCAATCACTGTTTTGCACCTCACTAATAAATGAAAAAGCTTACGGGGCATGTAGTACTGCACTGTACTTTAGAGAGGCCTAAAAACCACCAAACACTGTAATGCACCTCACTAATACATGTAAGAGCAGTACAGACATGAGTTTTTGCACGTACTGGAGGAAAGGGGCAAAAGACCCCCCCAAACCCTGCATGTACCTCACAAAAACATTAAAGCGTACAGGACAAATTGTACCCGCACTGTACGGGAGAGAGGCTCTATAAAACCCCAATCACGCAAGCACCTAATTAAAAACAAGTAAAAAGCAATTTCAGGACATGTAAAACTGCCTGTACTGTTAAAAAAAGGACTATAGACCCCAAAAATTGTATTCACCTTACTAATACATGGGAAGAGGGAAACAGGGCATGTTTGACCGCACTGTACTTGAAGGTTTCAAAAGCCAACCAATCAAATGCAAAGGGACCTCACTAAAAAATGAAAAAGCAGTCCGGGCTGTAGTAACACACTGAAAATTTTGAGAGGGCATAACTACCAATCACTGCAATGCAACCCACCCTAAAAAAATGAAAAAAGCGTACAGGCCCGTAAGTACCTCACTGTACTGGGAGGGAGGGTCTACGGGCATGTAAAAGCACTAAAAGGACATGTAAGTGCACGTAATGCAGAGAGGAGGGGAATAAAACCACCCAAACACTGTAAGCACCTCACTAATACTTGTAAGAAACATTTCAGGACAGTAGTACCGGGATTGTACTGTTTTAGAGGTGCTATAACCAAACCAAACCCTGCCCTGCACCCACTAATACAAGTAAAAGCATTTCAGGGCAAAGTAGTAAACCCCACCCGGGACTGTAAAGGCGCTAAGACGCCAATTTATTGGGATGCACCCAAATAATACATGAAGAGCATTTCCCGGATATGGGATTTCCCGGGACTGAAATGGGAAGGGTGCATAGACCCCCCCCATACTGCAAAGGGACCTTACTAAAACATCAAGGGGGGGGGAGTCATGAAAATGGTACACACTGAAATGTAAGGGCACAATACCACCAATCAAAAGCATGCACCTTTCTAATACATGTAAACAGTAAAAGGGGCCGTAGTACCACACTTACTGTAGAAGGCACAAAAGACCGCCAATCACTGCATGCACCTCACTAAAACATGTAAGGCAGTACAAAGGGTATGAAAATACCGCACTGTAAAAGAAAGAAAGGGCTAAAAACCCCCCCCTCACGCATGCACCTTACTTTAAAACATGTAAAAAAATACCGGACAAAGGGAGTACCACACTGAACTGTAAAGACCCTATAGACCACAATCACTGCATGCAAACCCCACAAATACATGGGGGGGGACATTTCAGGACATGTAGTACCACACTGTACTGTAAAGAGGGGCCCATAGATCACCAAAACACTTTCATGCACCTCACTAATACATGTGAAAAGCAGTACAGGAAAAAATGTAGTCCCCCACCATACTGTAAAAGAGACACTATAACCACCCCAACACTGCAAAGCCCCCCACTAATACATGTAAGACTTAAAAAGGACAAGTTGTACCGCACGTACTGTAAGAGGCGCTATAATTTACCAATCACTGGGAAAGCACCTCACTAAAAACCTTGTAAAAAAGCAAAAACAGGAAAATGTAATATCGCACGTACGTAGAGAGGTTTCTATAGACCACCAATTTATTGTATTTCCCCTCACTAATACCCTTAAGAAACAGTAAAAAGGACTTTAGGAAACCCCCCTGTACTGAAGGGGGGACTATAGAAAACCACCAATCACGCCTGCAACCCCACTAAAAACAAGTAAGAGCAGTAAAAAGGACATGTAGTACCGGAAAAGTACGTAGAGAGGTTCTATGACTTTCCAATCACGCATGGGACCTCACTAAATTTCATTAAGAGCAGTACAGGACATGTCCACCGCCTGAAAATTTGGAGGAGCTACTAACCCCCCAAACACTGCATGCACCCCACTTTAAAACAGTCTATTTACAGGGCCGCTGCAGTTCTAAATCTTTTAAGAGGGGCAAAGCATGCGGAAAGGGGGTGAAATATCTACTAAACCTTTAGGGGGGGCGGCCCCCTACTTGTCTTATCAAGGGTTTAAAACCCAACTTCCCCCGTAAGGGGGCCCCAAACTACCTCCCAAACTAAAAAAGAAAAAAAAAGGGTCCCAAAACAACTCCATCCTTGGGCCCTTTGCAACCTAGTTATGGAGGTTCATGGTCATGGACCCCCATTTACAGCAACAATGGGCAGAAAGAGGGTACAAAGATGAGCCCTCTCTATAAAACAGGGGGCCCGCCCCGAACTAAAATTCAGCGAAAACCTTATAATTTAAAAGCAGAAAAAACCCAAAAAAAAACTGCCCGATTTTCCCGCAGTTTTTCTAAACCCCAGACCAAACCCGGGCCCGCTGCAAAAACCATTCCCTCCCTGGCCGCACCCCCTTAAAGGGGTTTTTTTCCACGATCTAATGTTTTAACCCTTTTTTATCCCCCAAAAAGGTATTTAATTTCTTTTTAAAAAAATATGTCATTAAAAAAAATGAAGGGCCCCTGAATCTACAGCCTTTCCCTTTTACCCTTAGTTTCCTGAAATTTCCCTTAAAACATGGCCAAGGGGCTGACAGGAGCTGAACTGGCTGTTTCTTGCGTTGTTTTCACCTCTTTCTGATGGCAGGGAACCTGAACAACTTTGAAAGGGGCTGGTTTGAAAAAATCCTGTGTCCCCTTTTTATAGAGAAAACTCCCGGGTTTTAATGTAATTATCTGGTAAACAAAAAAGACGCCCCTTTCCCAGCCCTCCTCCCCTCCCCTTTCATCAGTTTTTTGAACAAATTAAAAAATGCTCGGGGGTTTTTCTTTTTTCCCCGTTTCACAATACCTTATCCCCTGGGATTAGTCCAACAATGTTTACTCAACCACAAGACTGAGTATTTGGACGTGCATGGGAGGTGGGGCATGACATCACAGTGGGGGCCCCCTGGGTTTTTTTTTAAAAACAAAAAAAAACGCCCCTTTTTTCAAACCTCGAGAGGGGGGTAATCAGCCTGTTATGAAGGGAACCCCACTTTTTTGGCAAAAACTCCTTTAAGGAGATTGGGTGGTGCCAAGCAATTCCCTACGGGGAGCCAGAAACCTAAAAATTTAAATTTTTTATAACCCCCAAATTTTTTTTGCTCCCATTACTTCCTTTCAAGGGAGGGAAAATAGAAACGGGATGCTGGTTTCACCCTTTTTTGTTTTGTAAGGGGTAAAAAAAAAAGGGAGATGCCATCCTTTCCCCCCTATTGTGCTGTTAGTAAAAAAGTGGGCCTTTCTATATGTACTAACCAACATATAGTATTAAAACTTTTAGGGCGACATGTCAAAAAAGAGGGGCCCCACGCTGGTTTAAAGGGGCATTAAATTACAGTGCACAGTGCACCCTTTCAAGGGCCCCCGAAAAGAAAAATCTTTTCCCAAAAAATCTGGCCCGCTCACCTTGCATTGTAAATTGATGCCCTAATCCCAGGCACATACATAATGAAAAAGGCACATAGCATAATCTGGCCATACAAATGTAGGGTCATGCAAAAGTAAAGGCACCTAGCATAAGTAAGGGACATAGCATAATGAAAACACACAGCCCTAATGTAGGGTTTATAGGGATAATGTAGGCTCATAGCATAAACTAGGCACATGCATAATGAAAGGGACAAAAGCATAATGGTTTGGCCCCAAAAGCATAATTTAGGTTTTATAGCATAATCAAAGGGTCAAAGCATAATGTAGGTTCAAGCATAATCAGGGCACATAGCAAAATGTAAAGGGCCCAAAGCATAAATGGGGGGGCTCATAGCAAAAAAGAAAGGCACAACATAATCTAGGCCATAAACATAAATGTAGCACAAACTATGTAACACAAGCATAATCAGCACATAAGGGAAAATGTAGGCACATAGCATAAAATTAAAGGGACATAGCATAATGTAGGGGGGCCTGCATAATGTAGGGCCCCATACATAATGTGGGTTTTATAGCATAATGTAAACCCCATAGCATAAAAGTAAAGGGACATAGCAAAAAGGGAGGCTCATATCATAATGTGGCCATAGGGATAATTTAGCAATAGCATAAAGAAGGGGCCCTAGCATAATGAAGGGTCCTTAAACATAATGTAAAACCCATAACAAATGTAGGCACATAGCATAATGAAAGGGTCATAGCAAAATGTAGGGACAAACATTTATTGGTTTTGCAAATTTTTTAAAGCGCCAAAATTTTTGGGGGAATTCAAAAAGGTCGTGCCTGGGGTAAAATGCGCTTTGTTTTTGTTTTTACCCACATTCATTTATAAAGAGGGGGGAAAAAAAATCAACATTTTTTCCCTTTGGCGCAAAATACACCAAAAAAATGGTGCAGCCCTAATGGGACATGTCGCCCATAATCTTTATTTTAAACAATTTCTAAAATACATCAGAAAGCATAAGAAGATTAAAAAATCAACATCAAAATGAGTAGAGAGCGAACCAGATTAGGAAAGGAAACACAAATCCACCACAGGAATAGTGGTAAATACATAGTAAGAGGATAAATCCTCAATGAATCCAAATATATTGCATGCATGTCCCATATAAAAAGAGAACCATATCCTACAGTGTCAAGTGCTCATAGAGCTGCAACATGATTCCCCTAATAACAATTGTGTATGATAGGATATAGGACTTCATATCACTGTATGCAATAATCAACAAGTGCTCATAATATTAAAGCTTCATTTGCTGAGTAATAGTCATATATTTAATCATGTAACGTATAAATCATATAGATACATGGGGATCATCAAAGGGAATCAGTGCTGAGCGCATTGATATGAACCTTAGAGAGAATAAAGATAGGGGATTAGATACAGATAGAATTAAGGCATACCTAATATATTAGCACCGCTGTTGGCATTTCACGCTTCTTCCTCAGGGGGAGAGATATATTATGTTATAATGTTGATCCAGAAAAAGGCCAAAAAACATGAAGTAAAAGTCAATTGTCCAAATTTTAGGGGAAAAAATCCTTCTCAACTCCAGCTTGTAAAACTTGTTATATTATTACATCAAAATTTTATCCAGAACCCCTTTTCCCGAATCCTGGTCACTAAACTTTTTTATTATTACATCTAGAAATGTATCCAGGGGCCCTTCTCAAAATCCCGGGCCCACTAAAACTTGTTTTTATTATTACTTTTAGAAATGTATCCCGACCCTTCTCTAGAATCCCCTCACTTAAAAAAAATTTTTTAAAAATTACAACTAGAAATGTTTTCCAGACCCTTCTCCAGAATCCCGGTCCCCTAAAAACTTGTTTTTATTAAAATTTCATCTAGAAATGTCCCAACCCTTTTCCAGAAAACCCCGGGTTACTATAACTTGTTATACTATTTATCGAAAAGTATCTAACCCTTCTCCAAATCCGGCACCCTAACTTGTTCTATTTTTACATCTGAAATGTATCCAACCCTTCTCCAAATTTTAGACACTATAATTTTTTTTTATTATTCCCTCAAAAAATGTATCCAACCCTTCTCCAGAATTTCCCGGGCCCCTATAAAAATTGGGTTTTAAAATTTTTAACATCTAGAAATGTTTTCCAGAAAACCCCCTCCCCCGAATCCCGGTCACTATAACCCCTTTTTTATCATTACATCCATAAATGTATCCAGACCCTTTTCCAGAATCCTGGCCCCTATAAAATTTTAAATTATTACATTCAAGGTGTATCCCCAAACCCCTTTTCCAAATCCCGGGCACTATAAACCCTTTTTTTTTATTATTACCTAGAAATGTATCCAAACCCTTTTCAAAAATCCGGTCACTATAACTTGTTTTATTTTAAAAACATCTAGAAATGTATCCAACCCCCTCCAGAATCCCGGTCACTATAACCTGTTAATCAATTTCAAACCAGAAATGTATCCAGACCCTTCCCCAGAAACCCCCGGGCCCCTAAAAATTTTTTTATATTATTAAAATCTAGAAAAGATCCAACCCTTTTCCCAAATCCCCGGCACTAATAACTTGGGTTTTAAAAAAAATTTCATCTAAAAAAAGCATCCAACCCTTTTGATCTCTGTTTAAAGAAATCCAAACCCTGACAAGTACTTCGGCAGAGAATTTTAACAGTTCCCCTCTGCTCTTAAAAGCAAAGAAATTTTCCCTTTCCCGTTAATTGAAAAACCTCTTTTTTCCTCCAGACATAGAAGAAGCCCTCTTGTTCTAGATACAATCCTGGATACAAATAAATCATGGGAAATATCTCTGTAATGACATCTTCCTCTGTCAGAGTCATCCACAGTTTATCTGCTCTTACAGTAAAAAATCTTAATGTCATGTAGAAACCTTTTTTTCCTAGAGAAAGGATGGCCCCTTGTTCAAGATCCAGTCCTGGGAACTAATAAATCATCGAAGATATTTCTGTATTAACGCCTTTCACTTGTAGAGACATCCAAAGTGTCTCTGCTCTTACAGTAAAGATGTAGAAACCTTCTACATAGAGGATGCCGCTTGCTCTAGATACAAACCTGTATATAAATAAATCATAGGAGAGATCTCTTTACTAACCCTTTCCACCGGCAGAGAGTTCCACAGTCTCACTACTCTTACAGTAAAGAATACCTTTCTATGTTTATCTAAGAAATGCAGTACGGTGTACAAGCAATCATGCCCCACATTGGTTAAGCACCCTAGGAGGATTACAAAACAAAAAATAGGTTTTAAAAAAAATAAAAAATTAAAAATCCCTTTTCTTTTTATATATTGTTGTGTAGTAGATAGATAGATTAAAAGAAATAGAAGATAGATAGTTATGAGATAGTAGAATAGTAAGATATTATTAGAAGATAGATAATGGATGATAGATAGATATGGATATAGATATATAGAAGATAGATATGAAGATAGATGAAGAGATAGATAGATAAATAAGAATGATAGAGATAGATATGGAATAGATAGGAGAATAGATAGGATAGATAGAGAGAAATAGATAGATAGATAGATAAAATAGTAGATAGGAGATAGAAGATAGTAGAGATAGATATGAGATAAGATAGAATATATGAGATAGATAGATAGATAGGATAGATAGATAGATAGATATGAGTAGAAAAAAGTAGATGATAGATAGATAGATATGAGAGAAAGTTTAGAAAAGATAGATAGATAGATAAATAGATAGATAGAAATAATAAAAAAGTTACACATATTTGGTGTCACCGCGTCCGTAAAAGTCTGATCTATTAAAGAATAACATTATTTATCCCGTACGCACCGTAGAAAAAAAAATTCTAAACGACAAAATTGTTGCTTTTTTAGGTCAATTCACATCCCCTAAAAATTGGAATAAAAAGTGATCAAAAAGTTGCATCAGTCCCAAAATGTTTCCAGTGCAAACTACTCCTCAGTCCATAAAAATTCCCCCTCACTGCAAAAACGTTATTGGTCGCAGAAAATGGCGCTGCAGCGACATAACAAAAACCGTACATGTTTGGTGTCACTGGAATCATAGCACACTGCCCAATACAGAGAACACAATATCCATACCCAAGAGTGAACACAGTAAAAAAAAAAAAAAAAAAAAAAAGGCGCAAGTGGTGGTTTTTTTCACATTTCGGGCCACATGTATGAAAACTGTTTAGGTCTGAAACTCACTTTTTTGCCCAAAGAAACCCTTGGGAAAAAAAGTGGTTTTAGACCCAAAACAGTTTTTTTCAAATGGCCCTTTTTTTTTTTTTTTTTTTTTCATTTTTTTCTTTTTTAATTATATGGGTCGGACAATGACACCATTAAAAAGTGTGTCTTGCCTTGCAAAATAAAAGCCCTCATGTGTCTATGTAGATGGAAACATAAAAAAAGTTATGACTCTCAGAAGGCGAGGAGGGGAAAAACAAAGAGTCATATTATTATGACCAGGAAGGGGTTAATGTTGCTCCACATTTTGGTTTTTGCTATTTAAAGCTCATGGGTTTTTTTTTCTACTTAAAAGCCCTTTTTTCTTCCGGTGCATGTTGGTCTTGACACAACCCGAGCCGACACGGCTGGTAAGCCTGTCTGGGTCCTCCATACGAATGAATGTGACTCGTGTAGGTATTCATTTAGAGAGCTGTCTAATTGAAAACCCTCCGGTGAAAACAGAGAGGAGTTGCCATTACTAAGAGTCGGAATTTGTTCCTGAGCAAAAGGGACGCGCAGATTCCCCTTCGGTCGGTCCCAAGGCTAAAAAAGTAAGCCTTAATCCCATCAGATTTTGCAGGAGCCCTTAGCTGTAGAGGGAGCTCGTGAATAATGTGATTGTTTGGAAAGACGCCTCTCAGAGGAGATAAGAGCTTCTCGCTGGAACTTTTGGAAAAAAAAGAGGAAAAAGAGAGAAAAGGAAAATGGTTTTAATGAATAAACCCAATTTCCCTTTCTAAAAATTTGAAAGGGCTGTCAGATCCTGCCCCTATAGTGTGTTCTTATTCACCAGATCATTTTCTCAGCTATAAAGCCAAAAACTTAACTTTTTTTATGTACATGCCCACACACGTTGTTGCCGTGGAGGAGAAGGGCTACAGGGGAAATCCCTTAGCCGGTCAACACACAAGGGGAGAAGTGGTGATGAGCATAGGATTGAAACCCCGGTTGAGCAGCTTAGAGGGTGTGTGACTGGCAATGGGAGGAGCCCGGGGGCCCGCACCAATCAGTGCGGGGGGCAGTGCCCGGGGCCTCCTTAAAAACTGCTCAGTTTGGTTGCTTCCCTGTAAAAGGTTACCCTTTGCTTTTCCCCTTGTTTTTGTGGTTTGTTTACTTGGCTTACTGATTCGGCTTGTTTCCCTGCCCCCTTTGTCTTTGATCTTGTTCGCGAAAGGGTCCGGTTTTGACCTTGGGGTAGTTTCTTTTATCTTCTGGTTTCTGATTTTGGCTGTTATTTCCCCGCCCGTTACCGCCCGGATGTTTGAACTGTTTCCCCTGATGGCCGCAATTAGTAGCTAGGGCTTGTCGCCCAGTTGGGGTCTGCCATTAGGGGCAGCACCCAAGTAGGGGGGACGGGGGCCGGTGGCAGTCAGGGCCACTGCACCTCCTCTGACGTGCATTTTCAAGGCCATACATTTCCCCGTCTCCCCGCATTGGACCCCATTGGGGCTGCGCTGTAGAGCAGAGAGGGGTTACCCAGTTGTCCCGATCTGGCGCTTAAGGGGTTCAGCAACAGGGATCCTGGGTCCCCCCCCAAAGGGGGGTTCCCCCCCCCCCCCCCCCCCCCCCCCCCATCACCCCCCCTTTGTGGAACCCCCCATTTCAGAAACCCCGAAAGGGGTTTTTGGGGGGACGGAGGGCCTTTTGTCTTTTTTAAAGGAAGGTTTCGGTTTATTTTTTTTTCCCCCAGTACCCCGGAATGGGAACAAAGAGTAGGTATTTTATGTCCCCTTTTCAAAGGGTCGCCCCCGGATGGGCTTTTCTCTAGCCCCCGATTCGCCCGAAATTTTTTCGTAGACAGTTTTTTTGTCTCTTTGGGCTTCCTTTTTATGACCTGATAGGGAGGCGGTGGCCGAGTGCGTCACCATTAGGCAGGGTAGGGGGACAGTAGAGGAGTATGTTTTGAATTTCGCGTTTGGGGTGTTCCTCGGGTGGAAGGAACCACGCTCAGGGCCCAGTTTAGATTAGATTGGCTGCCATGTTAAGGACCTGTTGGGTGGTTACCCCCCTGGGCCTCTGGATGAGCGATCGCTTTTCAGTTTGACTGGAAAAAGGTTTAGGGAGAGACGTCAGGGAAAGCCCTTTTCGTTGCCCCCCTTTACTCCACTTCCCCTTCTGCTACCACCCAGAACCTGTAGCGTGATGATACCCCCGGAGGAGCCCATGCAGGTAGGGGCCTCTTTTCCGGGTGCTGCCAGTGTCCGCAGGACCTCACGTCGGATCCTGGGACTGTGTTTCTACTGTGGTGAAGAGGGTCATCACATCCGTGAGTGTCCCAAAAAGAAGTCCTGGCCGGAAAACTCCAGCACCGAGGTGACTCGCGGGAAGGTCACCTAGGCAAGCAGGTATTCCTATTGTGTAAAAAAAACTGTTATTTCCCAGTGAAAATTTTTCTTTATTTGTCCATGTGTGATTCGGGGAGCGCCTTTGTGGATTCAGGATCAGCTTCCAATTTTGTGGACGCTTCATTCGTTAAGCGTCTGGGCCTACCCTGGAGGCCTTTATCTGATTCCCTGCAGGTGGTGGCTATTAATTCTACCCCGTTGGTTAAAGGCAATATCCAGTATTGCACCCCAGAACTTGAGATGCTAGTAGGGTCTATACATAAGGAAAAGTGTATACTGTTCATCATGGAGGACTTACCCGCTGATGTTGTGTTGGGGTTTCCCTGGCTTCAGAAACATAACCCTGTGTTTGATTGGAATTCGGGGGAATTTTAATTAGGTGGGGAGAGCAGTGTATCAAAAAATGTCTCCAATTGTTCTTGGTAATGCGGAAATTGAGCAGATTCCCGCTTTTTTTCGTGATTTTGCTGAGGTGTTTTCCAAGACCCAGTCTGAGAAGTTACCCCCGCAAGATCATATGACTGTTCTATCGATCTATTGCCTGGGGTAAGATTTCCTAAAGGCAGGATATATAATCTGTCGGGTCCAGAGAGGACCGCCATGAAGCAAACCCAGAGAGCCTACAGAAGGGTCACATTCGACCTTCTGCATCCCCCATGGGTGCAGGGTTCTTCTTCGTTAAGAACAAAGATGGAACTCTCCGCCCATGCATCGATTATCGGCAGCACAACAAAATAACGGTTAAGAACCAATACCCTTTACCTTTGATTCCTGATCTATTTAACCAAATTCAGGGGGCTAAGTGGTTTTCCGAGTTAGACCTAAGAGGGGCTTATAACCTTTTCCGTATTAAAGAAGGGGATGAGTGGAAAACCGCATTTAATACCCTGGAGGGCCATTTTGAACATCTGGTTATGCCCTTTGGGTTGTGTTATGCTCCCGCAGTGATCCAGAATCTGGTAAACGACGTCTTCCGAGAACTCATTGGTCGTTTTATGGTCGTTTATCTGGATGACATTTTAATATATTCTCAGAACTGGACATCACACGTTAAACATGTGTGACAAGTCTTACAGATCTGGAAGGTCAATAATCTGTCTGTCAAACTCGAAAAGTGTGTTTCAGGAGGTTCATTTCCTGGGATATATCCTGACTCCCAACTCTTTTCGTATGAATCCCAACTGGGTCGTATGGATCCCAACTGGGTCGTTTGGATCCCAACTGGCTATCCTCGACTGGGTCCACCCTTCCTCCCTGAAAGTCTTACAGCGGTTTCTAGGCTTTGCTAATCATCGAAAATGTATCCAGAATTTTTCTGCTCTGGTTCGGCCTTTGACTGATATGACAAAAAAGGGGGGTAAATATCGGTAACTGGCAACCTGAGGCCTTAGAGGCTTTTGAAAAACTTAAGCAATGTTTTGTTACAGCCTCAGTGTTGACTCAGGCCGACCATTCCAAACCCTTTGTCGTTGAGGTAGATGCTTCTGAGATCGGGGTAGGGACGGTCCTTTCTCAGGGGTCGACCACCATGACTAATCTCCGCCCTTGCACTTTCTTTTCCCGTAAATTTTCCTCAGCGGAAAGGAATTATGACGTTGGGAACCGGAAGCTGTTGGCCATTAAGTGGGCCTTCGAGGAATGGCGCCACTTCCTTGAAGGTGCCCAACACCAAGTCACGGTTCTAACTGATCATAAAAACCTTACCTTTCTAGAGAACGCTAAGAGGTTGAACCCACATCAGGCTCGTTGGGCGTTGTTTTTTACCCGCTTTAATTTTGTCGTCACCTACAGACCGGGGTCTAAAACTGTTAAAGCGGATGTGTTATCTAGAAGCTTTTGTGCCAGTCACTCATCTCGGGAGGATCCAGTACCCATTTTACCCAAGGAGATGATTGTCTCAGCCATGTCCCCCGATTTAGCCACTGAGATTAAGACACACCAGGATATGAGACCGGATAATTGTCCTGCTTCTAGAGTCTTTGTCCCCACTCAGATTGTTAAAGGAATTACATGATTCTGTATTGTCTGGACATCCTGGAGTATCTGGCACAAAGAGGCTCATCTCTCGCAACTACTGGTGGCCGTCATTGTATCGTGATATGGAGGCCTATGTGGCAGCGTGTGAAATTTGTGCTCGAGCAAAGGTTCCCAGAACTCGTCCTCCTGGGGAACTTTGTCCACTTCCCATACCCGAGTACCCATGGACCCACATCTCCATGGATTTTATGACCGACCTTCCTACCTCTGAAGGTAAGACGGTCATTTTGGTGGTGGTGGATCGCTTTAGTAAGATGTGTCATTTGGTCCCATTAAGGGGGTTGCTGTCGTCCAAGAAGCTTGCTGAGCTTTTTATCAAGCACATCGTGAAACTGCATGGGTTACCTGAGAATATACTTTCCGACAGAGGGGTCCAATTTGTTTCTGCTTTCTGGAGATCCCTCTGTAAGGCCCTGGGTATTACCCTGTCCTTCTCCTCGGTCTTCCACCCTGAGACCAATGGGCAGACGGTGAGGGTAAACCAAACGGTTACACAAAATCTTCGCTGTTTTGTCTCTGATCAGCAAGCAGATTGGGTTAAATACTTACCGTTAGTGGAATTCGCGATTAATAATCAGGATAATAGTTCGTCTGGTGCTTCGCCATTTTTCTGCAATTATGGTTTTCAACCGAGACATGCTTCTTTGTCCAATGCTAGTTCTGATCACAATGGGGTGGATGCTATCGTTAAGGATCTGTGCACAGTCTTGGCCCAAGTTCAGAAGAACTTGCTCAACGCCCAGAGCATCCAGAAGAGAAAGGGTGACAGTAGGCGTCTCTGCTCCAGTGGTTTTTCTATGGAAGATAAGGTTTGGTTGTCCACCCGAAATCTTCGCCTAAAGGTGCCTTCCGGTAAACTAGCTCCTCGATTTGTGGGCTCGTACGTTGTGCAAGAAGTAGTTAACCCAGTGGCATACTGTCTGAAGTTACCTCCTTGTCTTCGGGTTTATAATGTCTTTCATCGGTCATTATTAAAGAGGTATACACCGTCTATGACTTCGCCTTCCAAGCCCCCCTCCTCCTGTTAACGTTGAGGGTGAATTGAAATACGAGGTCACCCGCATCTTGGACTCCCACAGAGTGCAGAGATCTCTACAATACCTTGTCCACTGGAAGGGTTATGGTCCGGAGGAGAGGTCGTGGGTTCCTGCCAGGTTCGTCCATGCCGAATCCCTGATCAGGGAATTCCACGACTCCCATCCGGACAAACCCAAACCAGGGAAGGGTCCAGTGGCCTCTCCTAAAAGGGGGGGGTACTGTGACGGCACACGTTGTTGCCGTGGAGGAGAAAGGTGCTACAGGGGTTAATCCCTCTAGCCTGTGCGACACACCCAGGGAGAAGCCTGGCTGATGAGCACAGGATTGACAGCCCGGCTTCTAATCAGCTCAGAGGGTGTGTCGCACAGGCCAATAGAGGACCCAGGAGGCTTACTCTGGCTTACCTGACTTCGGCTTGCTTCCTGACCACGTTCTCGTCTTCTGATTTTGTACCGCGCTACCGTCCGTGTTTTGACCCTTGGCTAGTCTCTCATTATTCTTCTGGTTTCTGATTCTTGGCTGTTACGTTACTGACCGTTACCAACTCGGACTGTTTGATACTGCTTTCCCCTGACAGCCCCGCACTTAGTAGCATAGGGCTTGTCGTCCAGTTGGGGTCTGCCATCTAGAGCAGCATGCCAAGTAGGCAGGGACAGTGGGCTGGGTGGGCAGCCAGGGCCCACTGCACCTCCTCTGATGTGACAGAACAACACTTAACCTCTATAACACACTTTTTTTTTTAAAAAACTTGATTTCTAAGTGTTTTTAAAAAAGTGTGTTATAGAGGTTAAGTGTTGTACATAATAAAGTGAAGTTTTAGTGCTTTATAGACCGAGAACTGACAGAGTTTAAGTTCTCCTATGGCAAAATAGTAAATATAGTTATTAAAAGTCACTCTTTGTTCTCTTCCTAGATTCCCATATTTTTGAGACTACTCTATTCTCCGGGGCCCATAGAGGCTGCTATAAAGATTTAGGTACGGTAACTATTACATAGATCCCAACTGGTTTCCATGGGTCCCTTTTCCACTATACGTGTCCCATAGCAAGAGCAACTCTTTGGCTTTGGCTATTAAAGGGGGGTTCCGATTAGTAACCAAACTCTATGATGCCTGGAGCTATTAAAGGGGAATTCTGATCAGTAACCAAATTCTATGATGTCTGTATGCCTTAAAGGGGTTTTGCCACGATTTAATGTTGACGTGGGATCCTCCCAAATGGGTATTTAATCACTTTTCTAAATATATGTCATTAAAAAAAGTGAAGCCTGTGAGATCTACAGCCTTCCTTACATGCCCTTAGTTTCCTGACAGTTTACATTAGACACAACCAGGGGCTGACAGGAGCTGATCTGGCCAACCTTGCATTGTTTGCACTTCTTATCTGATGGCAGGAGCTTTGAAAGGGCTGGGGAGAAAAGATCCTGTGTCTTTTGTATAGAGAATCCACTGTTTGTAATGTAATTATCTGAGTAAACATGAAGACCAGATGCTCACTGCTCAGCCCCCCCCCCTCCCTCATCATCAGTTTGTGAACAAATGAAAGCTTCCTGCTCGGAGCTTATCTTCTCTCCTGTGCACAATCCAGTTATCCCCTGTGGTTAGCCAAACAATCTTTACTCAACTATAGAGACTGAATATCAGGAGTGTGCATGGGAGGTGGAGTGATGACATCACAGAGGAGGTACTTGTTTTTTTAAACACAGAAACACAACGCCCCTTTTTTCCAGCCTCAAGAGGTGAGTATCAGCCTGTTAGGTAATGAACTTATTTCTTGGCAAAACCCCTTTAAAGGAGCTATTAAATGGGAATTCCGAATCAGTTATAACCTTTGGTAACTCTATTTAAATTTTTCCCCCATATACCTTATAGGAGCTATTAAAGGAGGATTCCGATCAGTAATAAAACTCTTTGATTCCCAAATGCCTTAAATGAGTTATTAAAGCGGGATTCCAATCAGTAACCAAAACTCTATGATGCCCATATGTCTTAATGGAGCTATTAAAGGGGATGATGTCTGTATGCCTTAACTGAGCTTTTAAAGGGGGATTCTGATCAGTAACTAAACTCTATGATGCCTGTATACCTTATAGGAGCTATTAAAGGGGGATTCCAATCAGTAACCAAACTCTTTGATGCCCATATGTCTTAATGGAGCTATTAAAGGGGGATTCTAATAAATGACCAACCTGCATGCTGCCCATACACCTTTAAGGAGCTATTAAAGGGGGATTTCAATCAGTAACCAAACTCTATGATACCCGTATGCCTTAAAGGAGCAGATAAAAATAGAACACCATGTTGCAACCCAGAACAACTTATCTTCATATGTACTCTAGTACTTTTACATTTTTCTAGAAACCGAGGATCATTCGCACGGGCAGGACTTGCTCCAGAAATATGTGGGATCCAGAATCACAGTGTCTGACTCCTTTCTTCTTTACCCTTGACAAGCTGAAAAGGTCATGGCCACTTAGACCCACTGGGCATTTGCCTTGGTTTCCCTGATGCCATGTTGCTGCCCAGACAACTCATTTCCTTATGTACTCTAATACCTTTTTTTCTTCTTCTAGAAATTGAAGATAAACCCAAGATATAGAGGGACAGGACCTAGAGTCACGGAGTCCAACCCCTGCTTTACACTTGACTAGCTTAGACAATGTCATGGCCACTCAAGGACAGTCAGTTATGGCATACAGCTTGGTTTTCTTGGTGCCATATTGCGACCCAGGACAACTACTTTTGCATTCTTCTAGAAATTGAGGATGAACCCGAAATTCTCGGGAACTTGGCAGACTCCTGGAATATAGGGTCTCTAGAGTCATAGTGTCTGAACCCCTATCCACTGCCATGACCACTACAGCCCATTGGGCTCTGGCTTTTGCTTTAGTTTGCCTGGTGCCATGACCACTCATTCCCATATTTACTCCAGTATTTTTACATTCTGCTATAATTTAATGATGAACCCAGGTTCCACATGGGCAGGACTTGCCCCAGAAATATGTTGGTCCTGGATTCATAGTTTCCAAGCTCTATCTACTCTACCCTTGACAAGCTTAAAACATGCCACAGCCACTCAACCTCAGTGAGTCATGGATTTTCCCTTGGATTGCTGTGTACTATGTTGCTGCACAGGGTAACTCATTTCCATGTATACTCTAGTACTTTTGCATTTTTCTAGAGACTGGGGATGAACCTGAGATCAACTGGGACAGGGACAGCTTCTGGAATCACAATGTTCAACCTCTATTTAGTTTACTCTCAAATAGAAAGAATGTCACTCAAGCCCAGTGAGTCATGGCATTTGCCTTGGTTTTCTTGATGTCATATTCTTACCCAGGGCGACACATTTCCATAGATACTTCAGTACTTCTGCATTTTTCTACACATTAAGGATGAACCTGGGATCTTTAGGAACAGGGCCAGCTCCATAAATATGTGAACCCTAGAGTGATAGTGTCTGACCCATACCTACTCCGGACAAGATAGTGAATTCCATGAGCCACCATGGTCCAATGGACTGTGGTATTGTAACGGTCTGGTAGTGGATCTGCTGGACCACTGCAGGCGATGGTGGAAGCCCACACCAGGGAGCGGAATCTAAGCAGATCCCGGTATTCACCAGAGCCCGCCGCAAAGCGGGATGGACTTGCTGCGGTGGGAATCTACCAGGTCGCTTCCACTGGCGGGACTTGCCTGCGGTGGCGGCCAAGAGATTCGTGGTCGGTAAACGTAGGCTAGCGGTTCGGTACACGGTAGACAAGACTAGATAAGACTTCTGGAACGCTTTCTCCAAAGGCATGAAGACAAAGGGAAACCCGGGCAAGGGCTGCCAGGAAGAGGCCGGACTTAAATAGGAGCAGTGCCCGGCAATAACCAATTACCGGTGCACTGTCGCTTTAAATTTCACACTGCCGGTGCACGCGCGCCCTAGGGAGCAGGGGCGCACGCGCCGCGGGACAGAGACGGACAGAGCAGGAGCGTGGCCGGGTAAGTGAACGCCGGCACTGACAGGGGGGTGAGTGGACCCCGGACCCGACGTGCAGGACGGGGCGCCGCTCGGCGTCGGGGCACGGATGCGCCTGCGACCCGGGACGAGGGTAGCAGGGGCATCCGTGACAGGTATTTGCTTTTGTTTGCTTGGTGCCATGACAACTCATTTCCATATGTGCTCAAGTATTTTTGCATTCTTCTGGAAGTTGAATAGTCATAGTATCTGACCCATAACTACTTGACTCCGGACAAGCTTAGAAAATTCCATGAGCCACTGAGGTCCAGTGCACTGTGGCATTTGCCTTGGTTTTCCTGATGCCACATTTGGACCCATGGCAATGCATTTCCATTTGTCTTTTAATACTTCTGGATTCTTCAAAAAATTAAATGTAATCCTGAGGTCTACACGGACAGGATCAGCTCCATAAATATGTGAGCCCTAGAGTCATAGTGGCCGACACATGCCCACTTTACTCCTGACAAGCATAGGTGTAACTTTGGAGGGGTATGGAGGGGACTGGTTCCCCCCACTTTTTTCTGGTTGGGGGATAGTCCCCCCCCACTTTTTAGTCACTTCAATAAAAGATAATCCATATGAAAGCATGAGAATCCGGTAAGTGGGGAGCGCAGAGCACATAGGAAGAAGAAGTTAACCCTTTGCCTCCTATATATCTGTGCATCTTTGGGGGACAGAGTAGGCAGCAGCCTCAAGTGTCAGTGCAGAGTGAGAGCAGTGCTGGTAGAGCAGGAGTCAGCTGGGGCTGCTCCACCAATTAGAACACAGCTCACAGTCCAGCACTCTGTATCTGGGGCCGTATCTTTCCCTCCCATTGTATACAGTGGGTACGGAAAGTATTCAGACCCCTTTAAATTTTTCACTCTTCATTTCATTGCAGCCCTTTGGTAAGATCAAAAAAGTTCATTTTTTTTCTTTTTATTGTACACACCGCCCCCCCCCCCCCCACTCCCCATTTTGAAAGGAAAAAAAAGAAATGTAGATATTTTTGCAAATTTATTAAACAAGAAAAACTGAAATATCTCATGGTTTTTAAAGTATTCAGACCCTTGGCTGTGACACTCATATTTAACTCACATGCCATCCATTTCCTTCTGATCCTCCTTGAGATGGTTCTACTCCTTCATTATAGTACAGCTGTGTTTAATTATACTGATTGGACTTGATTAGTAAAGACACACATTTGTTTTATAAGACATCACAGCTCCCCAGTACATGTCAGAGCACATGAGAATCATGAGGTCAAAGGAACTGCCCAAAGACTCAGAGACAGAATTGTGGCAAGGCACGATCGGCCAAGGTTACAAAAGAATTCTGCAGCACTCACGGTTCCTAAGATCACAGTGGCCTCCATAATCATTAAATGGAAGAAGTTTGTGATGACCACAATTCTTCCTTGACCCGGGCGTCCAGCCAAACTAAGCAATCGTGGGAGAAGAGCTTTGGTGAGAGAGGTAAAGAAGAACCCCAAGATCACTGTGGCTGAGCTCCAGAGATGCAGTAGGGAGATGGGAGAAAGTTCCTTAAAGCAAACTATCACTGCAGCCTCCAGCAGTCGGGGCTTTATGGCAGAGTGCGGCCAATGGAAGCCTCTCCTCAGTGCAAGACGTACGAAAGCTGCAGACGGAAGCCTCTCCTCAATGCAAGACATAGGAAAGCTGCAGACAGAAGCCTCTCCTCAGTGCAAGACATAGGAAAGCCGCAGACGGAAGCCTCTCCTCAGTGCAAGACATAGGAAAGCCGCAGACGGAAGCCTCTCCTCAGTGCAAGACACAGGAAAGCCACATACAGTTTGCAAAAAAGCACATAAAGGATCCCAGACTATGAGAAATAAGATTCTCTGCTCTGATGAAGACGAAATGGAACTTTTTTGGTGTTAATTGTAAGCAGTGGAGAAAACCATGCACTGCTCATCACCTGCCCAATACAATCCCAACAGTGAAACATGGTGGTGGCAGCATCATGCTATGGGGGCAGGGGAAGGACAACTGGTTGCAACTGAAGGAAAGATTAATGCGGCCAAGTACAGAGTATCCTGATGAAAACCTCTTCCAGAGTACTCTGGACCTCAGACTGGGCGAAGGTTTCTTCTTCCAACAAGACAATGACCCTAAGCACACAGCTAAAATAACAAGCAGTGGCTTCAAAACACTCTGTTGCCCATTCTTAATGGCCCACCAAAAGCCCTGACCTGAACCCAATTGAGCATCTCTGGAGAGACTTGAAAATGGTTGTCCACCAATGTTCACCATCCAACCTGAGGGAACTGGAGAGGATCTGCAAGGAAGAATGGCAGAGGATCCCCAAATCCTGGTGTGAAAACTTGCTGCATCATTCCCAAGAAGACTCATGGCTGTACTAGCTCAAAAGGTTGCGTTTAATCAATAATGAGCAAAGAGTCTGAATACTTATGACCATGTGATATTTCAGTTTTTCTTGTTTAATAAATTAGCAAAAATATCTACATTTCTGTTGTTTTCTTTTAAGATGGGATGCAGAGTGTACATTAATCAGCAAAAAAATTAACTTTTTGGATCTTACCAAATGGCTGCAATGAAACAAAGAGTGAAAAATTTAAAGCGGTCTGAATACTTTCCGTACCCACTGTACCGCTTCCCCTATGCTCAGCCCTCATCAGAGAAGCTCTTGCCGAATGCCAACTGCACCAGACTACAGGAGACAGTTAAGGAGGGGACAAGGGTGCTAGGCGCTGTGTGTGCATGTGAGGGAGGGTATGTACTGTATATGTGAGATGTGTAAATACTGTAGTATCAGCCATATTTTCTAGCCATGTCCACGTCTTCCCTTCACTAACGCGCCGGGAAAATGAAAGTGAATGGGGCCCGGCCCCACGCCTTTTAGAAGTGTGGGACTGGCTAGCACGTACTTCTAAAACACCCAGCATATAGCAGAGCGCACAGTGAGCCCCGCTATGTGCCGTGTGAACATACCTTAAGGGTACATTCATGCAGAAGATATGAATGCTGATTCTGGGAGGGATTCAGTGCTGGATCTGCCTCAGAACAGGTGTCCAATCCGCAGGAAACTTATGTATTATTACCCATGTAAAATCGGTGTCATATTTTTAGATGACACTGATTTTACTTGAGTTTTTTCGCCGTGTACTGTCAGCTCCTACACAGAATTCTTCGAGGTTTTTTTTGCACTAACAGCAAATGGATAGGAGGGAGAAAGCTGCCTCGGGCAGTCTTGGTCATTTGTTCGTCGGACTTCTGCGGTTTTTTTAACGCCGAATTTCCAACAAGCAAACGCACGGTCAGTACTGAAAAACCATTCATGTGAACCCACCCTAAGTGTGTTAAAGTGGGCTGTGTTCAATTTTATGTGTATATATTTACACACAACACACACACAATTTCCGGGTACTTGTCTAATGTAGTCTCTGGGGTACAGTGTGTAATGTAATAATCTCCCGGGTATGATGTTTAAAATAATCTCTCGTACAGTGTGTAAATGTAATCTCTGGGGTACAGTGAATAATGCAGTAATATCTGGGGTATGGTGTGTAAATTAATCTCTGGGGTACAGTGGGTAATGTAATCTCTCGTGTACAATGTGTAATGGAATCTCTGGGGTACATTGTGTAATATACTACATTTTTTGGGTACAGTGAATTTAATAATTTTTTGAGTACAATGTGCAATTAAATTTTTAAGGTGCAAGTTTGTAATATTATTTCTGTGGCTACCATGTGTTAATATAATTAATTTCCAGGGTGCAAATCAGTGATATCATTTCTGGTGTATTTGGGACGCAATAAATAAATTTAGGGTACAGTATGTGACCCAGGTAATTCCTAGGGGTACAGTGAGATTGGGTTCTTTATTTTCCTCATTCTGTTGTGTGTATAACATATTTAATAGAGAAGTGATGGGGGATGGGAAGGGTTAAGCGAAATTTGTTGCATTGCACAACATTTTTTATTTCCAGCTAGAGGGGTAATATTATAGTTGGGCTGGTTCGGCTTTATTGTCAGGGCTGCTTTTTATTCCCAGTCCGGCTCTAAACTTCAGTAATTAGAGAGCCACTTACGGATTGCACCAAAAGTGTTTGCCATAAGGATTCTGCCCGGACCTGCCGGGAGAGCTCACAGCGCTCCCTCAGACCTCCTAGCTGGGTTAGAGGGGGCAGCTACACTGCAGGGGGAGGGATGGGGGGGAGGGGAGGGAAAGGGGAAAAAAAGGGAAAAAAAACAAGTGAAGGGGGGAGGAAGGGATAGCAAGACAGGGGATGAGAGGGAAAATTGGTCCCCCCCACGTTTTGAACCAACGTTACGGCCCTGCTGACAAGCTTAGTGAATTCCGTGGGCCACCAAGGTCAAGCGCAGTATGGCATTTGCCTTGGTTTTCCAGGTACCATGACAACCCATTTCCCTATGTACTAAAGTATTTTTGTATTCTCCTAGAAATAAAGGGCACAAAGAGTCTGCTCCATACCTACTTTACTCCTGACTAGCTTAGAGAATGTCATGGCCACTCAAACCCAGTGGGTCAATGACATTTGCCTTTGTTTTCCTGGTGCCATGTTACTACCGGGGCAAATCATTTCCATCTGTACTTTAATACTTTTGTATTTATTTTGAAACTGAATGCAAATATGAGATCCACAGAGATAGACCCAGCTCTGTAAATATGTGAGCCCCAGAGTCATAGGGCGACATGTATGATTCGCGCCACGTCGGGGCGCACCTTTCTGCCAGTTTTTCGGCGAAACCTGCGCCTGATTTATGTCGGGGCCGGGGCGCGCTCATACATTCCATGTAAAGTCCGCCGCGCCTCGCCAGTGTGTGGGGTGCAGTGCGGGGACTTGGGCACAGTGCGGCGCTGCGCCTAAGATTCGACGTGAGGGAGGTGCCTCATAATGCGGGGAAAAGTTCCGCGTTCGCCGTGTGTGGGGGGGCGTGGGGACTGCGCCCAAAAATGTATACGATTCGAGACAGGCGGAAAAAAACGAGAAATATTAAAAATGTCCGTGCGGATGGGGTATGAATCCCAAAAAATCGCCTTTATCACATTCTCTAAAAAAAGAGCTCAAAAAACCCCTAAAAAAAAAATAAAATTTTAAAACACTTTCCAAAAAAACTGGGGCGGCCCCAAAAATCGGGGGGTTTGGATATTTAAAAAATTTCCGGGAAAAAACAGTAATTCAAATTCTGTAAAAACTATTCCATTGGTCGGCAGAAGCCCGCCAATCAGGGGAAAAGGAGCACAGTGTCCCATTCTAACCTAAGGGAACTATTGACAATCAGAATCAAAGGGGGACAGTTCAAAAAGTAAAAAGCAGAAAAGAGCTGTTGGCGAGCTAGCGGGGGTTGCTATCTCGGGGAATAAGAATAGGGAGCGAAGGGACCCTTTTTTTAACCTATGGGAAGTTTTGAACCAATCAAAATCAAGGCGGGGGCAGTTCAAAAATAAGTTTTAAAAAAGCAGAAAAGAGTGATTGGTTGAGCTAGCGGGGGGGTTGGCTATCCCAGCCAATCAGAGCGCGAGCTACTTGTCCTATTGTAGTCTATGGAGAGATCGGGCCATGCAATCCGGCGCTCAGCCCGTGCGGCTGGTTATAAAAAAAAATTATTTTTATTAAATGTAAACATTATCGTAAGCGCGAAACCTTCTCTAAAAATAAATCGTTAAACCCCAACAAAGCGTTTTTCGCGAGACCGGGCTCATAGGAATTGCATATAGAGAATTTCTGGAAATACAGTATTTCAAATTTTTAAATATTTTTCCCTTGGTGGCATAAACAGCCAAACAGAATGGAGCGACAGGGACCCCTTTAACCCATGGAGAAATATTGACCAATCATTAAAAGGGGGGACAGTTCAAAATACGTAAAAAACAGAAAAGAGTGATTTGGGTTGAGCTAACGGGGGCTTGGCTATCCCGGCCAATCAGAGCCGAGTATTTCTATGAGTTCTATGGGGAAAAGAAATGCAGAGCGAGCTCTGTGTTGGCTAACTTAAAAGAGGCGCGGTTATTTGGCCAATGGGGACCCGGGGAAACCCCTATGGGGTTTTTAATGCAATTGGAAAAAAAAAAACGTAATGGCCGAAATCAAATGATAAACTCCCCAAGTTTTCCAGTGTGTTATAAAATGATAATATTGGGGGTAGAAAAAAAAAAATTTTAAAAAATAAAATCATGTTTTATTTCTTTATTTTTTGTTAACCCATACTATTGATCCTTTGGGTAACGAAAATAAAGAAATAAACATGATTTTATTGAAAAGTATTTTTTTTTCCGTTCCCCCCTATTATTTCATTTTTTTTTTAAAATGGGACAAATTTGTAGTCTTATATTTGTTTTGGGCCCATGTACATTTTTTTTTCCCAGATTGCTTAGAAAACCCATAAGAGTGCTCGTCTCCCATTGGCCAAAATAACCGCGCTCTTTTAATTTAGCCAATCACAAAAGAGTCGTTTCTGTTTTCTTTTCCCATAAAAACTCTATGAGAAAGTGTCGCGCTCTGATTTGCCGGGATACCCAAAGCCCCCATAGCTCAGCCAATCAGTTTTTTTTGCCTTTTTACTGTATTTTGAATTCCCGCTTTATTTGATTGGTTACATTTTCTCCATGGGTTTTAAAAATGGTCCCTGTCCCCCTTTTTTTGATTGGCCAAAAATAGCCAAAGCCCCCACTAGTAACCAATCGCTCTTTTTGCCTTTTTTTACTGTATTTTGAACTGTCCCGTTTGTTTTGATTGGTCAATAGTTCTCCATAGGTTTTAATGGTTCACTGTCGTCCTATTTGTTGGTGGTTTATGGGGGACCAATGAGAAGCTTTCAAATTTAAATTACTTTTTTCCCGCAATTTCAATTATCCTAATTCTTGATATTCCCCGTTCTAGTTTTTTGGGAAAAAGTTTTTTTTTTTTTTATTTTTTTTTTTTTTTGGGTTTGAGCTCTTTTTCTGGAAAGTTTTCCCCCTTTATAAAGTGCGATTTTTGAGATCATACTCTCATGCATGCACGGAGCGGAGCCGCCGAGATTTCTCTTTTGCGATCTTCTATCTATGTTTCCTTCATGTTACGTTTTGTTCTGCTTCACTTCGCCTCCGCCGGAGCATTTAGACCAGAATCAACCAGGTCTGCCTGTCTCGCGATCGTACATGACTCGGAGTTTTCGAGCGCGCCGCGTCCCCCCACCCCCGGAAACGCCCACTTTCGGGCGCCCATGCCCCCCTTCAGAGTGATAGGCGGCATAGCCAAAAAGTGGTCGAACGCGCTGAGCCTAACATCGCTACATCCCTGCGTTTCCGACGTGTGGGATTCAGTCTCACGTCTGGAGGAGCAGGATACGCCTGTAGAAGAAAACAGGCGTAAAGCCCGTTCATACATGTCGCCCATAGTGTCTGACTGCCAAGCTTAGACAATTTCATGGGCCACCAAGGGTCCTGTGCACGTGTGGTTTACAGTGGTGTGCCTTGGTGCCATGATTCTCATTGTCACTGTTTTGCCTCCAGTGTTTTTGCATTCTTCTAAAAATTCTCATAGGGCTTCATGTATGAAAACTGACCAGGTCTAAGACTTTCCTTGTTCTCCAATAGCAAACAATCAGAATGTGTCCTTATTTTTATATAGTGCTCTGGAATAATTTTAAAGGGTGAAGCACGGATGGTTTGCACTATGTGGCAACAAAGAAGTCCTTAGACCTAAATGTTTATCATTATATGGGGGGGGGGGGGGGGATGGGCATAGTGTAATGACCCACTTTCACTCTCCTGGACAAGCTAGAGAAATTCTACGGGAACAGTTGAGGTCCAGTGAATAATGGTCTTTGCCTTGGTTTTCCAGGTGCTCATTCCCATATGTACTGAAGTGTTGTTGCACTCTTCTAGAAATTAAGACATTTTTGACCCATAACTACTTTACTCTGCATATGTTTATAGAATTGAGTGAGCCACCAAGGTCTGGGCTTTAGTCTTTGCCTTGGTTTGCCTAGTGCTGAAGCTAACCCTGTGGAACATCTCTGGAGCATAAAGGAAAAAATAGGGATGTTCCCCGAAGTGTTGGATCCATCGTAGAGAATGTCGAGGAACACTATACACATTAGGTTCCTTCGAGGATTCAGCACTGAGCCCATCATGTGTGGGGGAGTCAGGATAGATCCAATTGCCCCTACACTCAGTTCTCACTAATACTCCAAGGTTCCTTGCTCCATAGAATTCTATTGGCCACCAAGGACCAGTCAGTTATGGCATTTGCCTTGGTTTGCCTGGTGCCACGACAACTCATTTCCATATGTACTAAAATATTTTTACACTCTTTAAGAAACTAAGGAGTCACAATTTCCGAACCATATGTACTTTACTCTGGACAAGCTTAGAGAATTCTATAGCTTTGGTGTTTGCCTTGGTTTGATTGATGCTAAAGCTGACTCTATGACAAGTCTCTGGATCCTAAAGGAGGAAATAGGGATGTTCCCACAAGTGTTGGCTTCATTGTAGAGAAATTAGAGCATGGCATTTGCCATACTCCATAGAATCCCATGGGCCACCAAGGACCAGTCAGTTATGGCATTTGCCTTGGTTTGCCAGGTGGCATGACAACTCATTTCCATATGTACTAAAGTATTTTTGCTCTCTTTTAGAAATTAAGTAGTCATGATTTCCGACCCATATGTACTTTACTCTGGACAGGCTTAGGCAATTCAATGGACCACCAGGGCTTTGGTCTTTGCCTTGGTTTGATTGGTGCTAAAGTTGACCCTATGCCAGTTCTCTGGATGTCTCCTATAACTGTGGAAATAAGAGTGTTGTTCCCCCAAGTGTTGGCTTCATTGTAGAGAAATGAGAGTAACTTACATCATTAGGCTCCTTCGAGGACACAGCACTGTGTGGAAGAGTCAGGATCAACCCAATTGCCCCTACACTCAGTTCTCGCTGATACCCCAAGGTTCCCCTACTCTCAGTCCACACTCAGTCCTCACTGATACCCCAAGATTCCCCCACACTCAGTCCTCACTGATACCTCAAAGTTCCCCCACACTCAGTCCTCACTGATACCCCAAGGTTCCCCCACACTCAGTCCTCACTGATACCCCAAGGTTCCCCCACACTCAGTCCTCACTGATACCCCAAGATTCCCCCACACTCAGTCCTCACTGATACCCCAAGGTTCCCCCACACTCAGTCCTCACTGATACCCCCAGGTTCCCCCACCACTCGTCCCTCACTGATACCCCAAGATTCCCCCCCACTCAGGCCTCACTGATACCCCAAGGATCCCCCACACTCAGTCCTCACTGATACCCCAAGGTTCCCCCACACTCAGGCCTCACTGATACCCCAAGGTACCCCCACACTCTCCAGTCTCTCTCTGATACCACAAGATCTCCTCCACACTTCAGTCCTCACTGATTTCCTAAAGTTTCCAACACACTCAGTCTCTCATGATATCCCCAACGAAATTCCCGCCCACACACTCAGTCCTCACTGATACCCCAAGATTCCCCCACACTCAGTCCTCACTGATACCACAAGATTCCCCCACACTCAGTCCTCACTGATACCCCAAGATTCCCCCACACTCAGTCCTCACTGATACCCCAAGATTCCCCCACACTCAGTCCTCACTGATACCTCAAAGTTCCCCACAACTCAGTCCTCATTGTTAACACGCAATGGTTCCCCAACACTCAGCCCATCGTGTGCAACTTGTGTTAGCCCAAGATTCCCCAACAACTCATTCCTCACTGATACACCAAATGAGGTTCCCCCACGCACTCAAGGTACCTCCTGTTACCCCAAGAATTACCCCACACTCAGTCCTCACTGATACCCCAAGATTTCCCCAAACTCAGTCTCCACTGGTTACACCAGGTTACCTACACTCAGTCATCAATGATACCCTAGAATAACCCTACACTCAATCCTCACTGATCCCCAAGATTCCCTCCCTCAATATCAGTGACTCAATGAATTCCCCAAGATTTTCCCCCTTAACACTCTATGTATCTACTGTATACCCAAGGTTCACCCACACTACAGTCCTCACTGATACCTAATGGTTCCCTCCACAACTCAGTCCTCACTGATACCCCAAGATTCCCCCACACTCAGTCCTCACTGATACCCCAAGGTTCCCCCACACTCAGTCCTCACTGATACCCCAAGATTCCCCCACACTCAGTCCTCACTGATACCCCAAGATTCCCCCACACTCAGTCCTCACTGATACCCCAAGATTCCCCCATAAACTACACTTCCTCACTGATTATCCCCAAGATTACCCCACACTCAGTCCTCAACTGGATAACCCAAGGGTTCCACACCACTCAGTCCCTCACTGATACCCGCAAGGTTATACACCACATCAGTTGCCTCACTGATACCCCAAGATTCCAACCCACACTGCAGTCCTTCAACTGTTTACTCCCAAGGTTCCTCCCCACACTCAGTCCTAACTGATACCCCAAGATTCCCCCACACTCAGTCCTCACTGTTTACCACCTAGGCTCCACTGCTTCCTCTCCATTGAATTCTATCTTCCACCGTGTGTGGCATGCCTTTTTTTTCTTAATAGTTACTTTCCTACAGGATCACTTTTTTCTTTGAGATGTTGCTAGTTTATGATTTCATAGCCAGATCTTTTCGTGTTTTTTGTCGGAGCCCGCAGCCATTGCCTTATGGGGTATTGTACTGAGCAGATAGGTATCAAGCTTTGATGAGTTTTTCTCAAACTATACTCTATGCTTGGCAGAACGCTACCTGTCTCATTAAATTATTTCTGATACTGGAGATACCGCAATTCTGGTAACGTGTTAATGTCTTAATTGGCTTTATTTTACAAGCCTTGATTCCAGTGACAGGAAAACTCGCAGAATACAAATTTTTCCTGTAGGTTAAACAGGACCCCGGGGTCTGCAGAACCTTTTTGTATAAAATATAGGGGAACAGGAAAAAAAGGTATAAATTTCAAATACGGTCTCGGTTTACCATAACCACGCAGGATTCCTCAGTGCGGCATCATTTTTTCTGGGTAGAACCATTATCATCTGTGATGTTATGTTGTACTCAATTAATGTAAAAATATTTTATTGTGAACAAGTTTCCGAAATGAGTCACCGCCTCGATGATCTAGAGAACTGCTGTATTTTCTCTATTCACATCATCACATTTATGACACTAGATCATTTATGACAGCAAATTATCACTTTTGTCGGCTTTAAAGTCTGACTAACATTTCCAGGAAGAAACCTAGAAGCTTTGTGAGCAGCGCGTCCTATCATTTCCCCATTATGTCCTCATCCTCGTGTCAATGGATGCAGCTGTCAGAATTTTTTTTACAAACATTCACAATATATATTTATCGTATCTGTCTGTCTATCTCGCTTCTCATCTCTCTATCTATTCTATTCATATCTTATCTATCTATCTATGACTATATCTTATCTATCGTATCTATCTATCTCATATCTTATCATCTATGCATCTTATCTAATCTATTCTATCTTTCTATCTATCTATCTCATATCTGATCACTTCTTGTCTTTTCTATCTATCTTCCTATCTCATATCTATCTATCTATATATATTTCTTATCTATCTATCTGTCTATCTATCTATCTATCTCTTATCTATCTAGCTCCTATCTTTATCTAGTCTATCTTATTCATATCTCATAATCTTATTAAGTTGGTAAGTTAGGAAGTTTCACTCCCTCTATATGAGGCACCATCTGCAGGTTTTTCTTCTGACATGAAATCAGAATAAACCTTCCCCGTTTGTAGGTCCAAGTAGGGAACTAAAATTATTTGCTATTTGCCAAATGCAGATAATGAGAGGGAGATATTTTTGGTTGTGGTTTTTATAGCTTTCTGCAAAGTCAGAAGTTTCCATACACTGGATGACGTAAGTCTCTTTTACACAAATTTGGGGAGGCCCCCGGCACCCCATATGTGATGATGTCCACGGTAAAAACTTTGTTAGAGACACCATCTGTGATATAGTTTGTGCACACCTCAGAAACACATGCTTCTGTTTGTAACCATCATGGGAAAGTCTAGAAGGACAATTCAGACATAGATATCCGGATGAGGAATTGTGGACTTGGCACAAGTCCTGGATAATCCACTGGGTGCAATTCCAGATACCTGAAGGTGCCTCATTATCTATACAAACGCAATATTATACAGTACAGACCAAAAGTTTGGTCACCCCTTTCATCCAAGAGTTTTCTGTATTTTCATGACTTCTTTCGCATGACACTGGTCTAATGTCCATCCTTGTGTTTCTTTAGCCCAACAAGTCTCTTCTGCTTGTTGCCTCCTTAGCAGTGGTTTCCTATAGACTGTTTGGGTATAAGAACAAGGAATGGACATTTAGAATCAGTGGCATGAATTATTAGTCATGAAAATAACTGAACACTCTTGGAATGAGGAAAGTTGATGTCGCAAACTTGTTGGTCATGTACTGTATGTCAAAGTAATAAACAGGATGGTAAATGTTCTTTCCCGGATCATTAACGCTCAGGAAGGAGACGTTCAGTGTCTAAAGCATGAACGTGCTTTGGGTTTATTGTATCTGCACAAAATGTGCAGATTTTATCCAAAGAAACAAAAGGAAAAAGACCTTTGTGAAGTTTGTGTGGTGGGTAAGCTGATAAGATTGTGTCATTATACCACTAGTTGAGAAACGAGTCCATGTATCTACATGGGCTGAAGAGTGTCGCTCTGCACAGGTTAGAGAGATACATTTTTGGAGAATGATCCTTTGTGTTCTGATGCAATTGTTTGGCGTACAATGATCCATCGTTACGATTGTGGAGGAAAAGGTATTGAGACCTTGGAAGTCCTTAAATGAAGATACATCACATTCCCAGACTGTTGAAAACCATTGGGTGGTTGGCTAGCATACATTTTGTGGGGTTGCTTTTGCTGCCAGGAGGGATCTGAGTTGCACTTGCACGGAGAAGGCAATTAGAGATGTGGCTATACTATGGAGGAACATGATAAGATTGATTGTCGCCCTTAATTACTGATGCAAGACATGTCTCAAGATCATCTAGCCAGGAAGGTAAAGATTGGTGGAAAATGGGTCTTCCATGATGGACGAATAGGTCCCGAAGCTACTGCCACATGGTAACAATGTGGCTTCAAGGAAAACCAAGTCAGTGTTTTGGAGCGGCCATTCACAAAGCTCTGACTCTAAGTCTCTAAGTTGAAGATGTTGATGGACCAAAGCTGAAAACAGGCCGGTCTATCTTGCTGTTGCCAAGAGTCCCCAAACATGGCTCAGATGACACCAGTTCTTGTCAGGCTGGATCAGGAGGGAAGCCTATCTATTCGCCTACATCGAACATACTGCGGAAGCTTGTGGGATAGGATAGATCCTAAAGGACGTGCACATGGCGATGTTTGAGTTTCATGGACAGAAAGAGACTACAATGTTTGTCTCATCTGATCACAGCAGCTGCATCTAGCATGAGGTGAGCTAGGGTATTCCACTATCTCGGACAACCCCTCCGAAACATGAGAGCCCAAAGACCTGGGTAGAAAAAACTGGTGGAATAAACTCCTCATCTGTAGCCATACAATGTATTTTATAGTAAAGTTATTTATTGATTACATTAACCACGTGATAAAGAAGAAGTAATCATGATCACCGTCCTTCGCGTTGTACTCCATCAGTTTTGTTCTGCGTACAGTTTGCTTTTCTATTAGAGAACGGTTGGTAAAAGGATAAAATAATGGATTTTAGATTCTGTTGTGTAAGAAGAGAAAACGCAGTGTCGAGAGCTGCGTATGGCGCCTCATCGGGACACTGTTCACGCTTTCTCATTGATAGCTGAAAAAAAAAAAAAGCCACGCGACTAAAGCGTCAGGGCTGGACGTGTGATAAAGCGTCGCATTCCGGAACTGTCATGGGGCTCCATATCTGCAAATACAGATGACGCCACGATGTGTATATGTACTTACAATATGCTATTTAGAGCGCAATATAACACAAAGCTATTTTAGTGTCTACCTATGACACCGGTCACCAAACACTGAGCTTGGCATTAAATGTAAGTGGTTAATTTTTTTGTAAGAATTTTATTTTTTCACTCAACTATAATCTTCATCGCCTTTAGAAAAATAATCATAAAATATTTATTGCTCTGTAATGTTTTTGTCTCTAAGCGTAGGTTGCCATCGGCTTTTAAAACTAGCGGGGCTCCAATATACGGGGCGGGGCGGGGACCAGCGAGAAGGTCGGGCCCGGCACCTCGTGGCCCATTATATAAGATTCGCCGATGCTCGAAGGGGGAGGAGTTTGTCTCTAGATTGCGTCGTTAGCTGGACAGGAATCCAATCAGTTACTTCTTTTGAGAAACGTGGACGGGTAATTGGTTATATTACTCCGGTAATTACTGCGTGACCGGATTGGCGCCATTCTGCAGCGCGAAAAATCCGGCACGCGAGTAAAGACAAGCGTCCAATCTCGCGTCCGAAATAGATAGCACGGTAGCGGTGGGAACGATGGTCGCTAGAGAAGGAGCTCTGTCTCCACTGCAAAGAAAAAAGGTCCGATTTTTTCTCAGCGTTTTTGGTTTTTAAAAACGCTGGAAAACAGAACTGTAATCATCTCCCATAGTACTCCAATGTAAAAACCCTCCTGCTGTCTTGCACTGTGCTTATTAGTCTTATGCCTCGTTTTTTTTTCGACTTAATCGTATTTTGCAAACTAGTGTTCTAAGAAAACTGGCAGAGCATAAAAATTATCTTACAGGTACGTCTGTGGGAAGATGCGCATGGTCTCGGGAGTGAGGGTTTTTTTGTCTGCGTTTTTGCGGAGCTGTTTTTTGCTCGTCAATTATTCAATGAAAGAACCTCCGGGTGAGACCCAATAGTCCCAGACATTTGTAGTGGGTGTTTATTAAAGAGTGTGTTTGATTGATACATGTTTTTACCTTATCAATCAGCATTACAAGTGTAAGGATGTCTCTCCTTTTTTGTTACCTATTTGGGTAAGTAAAAATGATCCATGCTTATTGGTGCTAACGATGTTTTGGGCAAATTCATAGTTTTTTCCCTTAAAAATACGGTTTTTTATAGCAAGATTTTTGTGCGACAGTATCCATTTTTTTTTATGGATTTTGGTGTTAAAACTCTTTTGCTTTGAACTATATTTTGGCGCTAATAAAGTTATCATCCGCTATCTGACGCCAATATTACGTTTTTTTAGGCGATTTTGGACAGCTAAAGATACTGTTGTATCTTTACAGTTTGTTGGCGTAATACATAGATATCTCGCTTTCTTGACGCGCGGACCAAATAATACGCTTTTTTTACGGATTTGTGCCGCACGCAAGAATCGCAATTTATTATATGGTAATTTTGGCGCTAAAATCCTTTTCTGTAAGACTTTGTTAACTGCGCCTCTAAATTATGTTATAAGAAAAGTGTAATTGTTAGGCCAAATGAATCCGTAAGAAAAAAAAAGGATTTGTCGCAAAATCATAAATAAAACTTTATTTTTAGCGTCAGGAATAGGCTAGATAGATAAACTTGTATCGTAGTGCGCTCCATAAATCGTTTGTAAAGAAAAATGGACTATATGGCGCAATAATACTCGCAGATAAAATAACAACGTTTTTTTGGCGACTCCAAATGCAGAGCGATATATCTTTATATTAAGCGCAAAATAGAGTAATAATGGATTGCGTTATTAGCGCGCACCAAAAATTCCTGTTAATAAAAAATGGAGTTTAGGGGACTCCTCAAAATCCGTGTAGTAAAAAAAACGTATTTTTGGCGAACTAAACGCAGAAATAACTTTATTAGCGACCAAAATCACGGTAGATAAAGATCAACTTTTACATAGGCGATGAACTATTATAAATGTTTTGTATGTCGTTACAAAGAACAATGTGCTTTTATATTCATCCTTTTGGATTCTTTGTCAGTATGGGAGTGTATCGTGTTATCTCATCAAATGGCTTTAATTTCTAGTGTATGTTCTTAGCTATTTTACCTGCAACTCTACCGCCGTAGCCAGTTTTGGACTACTCTGGACAGAGCCCCATTTTTGAAATCTGCTCATGTGAGGTCCGCCCCCCCCCGCCCCCACCCCCCCCCCCCCCCACTTTATTGTGAGATTAACTTTTGACACTTTACACTAATCACCATGTGATTCAGAGATTGTTTTCGCGTGACACATTGGTGTTTAAGAGATAGTAAGAAATTTTGGTCTCAAAAAATGCTTGTGCTATTTGTGATAATATTCAAAAATTCGTTTGAGAAGAGTTGAAATATTTACAACTTTTAAACTTCCAAAATTTTCTTGCATGTTAAGACAGATAGTTATTCCACTCAAAATAGTTTATAGAAACTAGCATCTACCATTTATGTCTGCTGTAGGTTTGGCTCTAATTTTTTTAAATGGTCTTGTTTTTTTTTTTTACGACATAAGGGCGGCTTTAGAAATTTTAGTAGTTAATTTTTCAAATTTTTCAACAAAATTTGCAGACACATTTTTTAGGGGACCGCAGTCCTAGTTCTAACGTGAACTTTTGAATTGAACCTGTATGTTAGATACCCACATCTTAACTTTGGACCTCATCAAGGAAACTACACCCCTTAAAGTCATTCCAAAACCGCATTTTAGGAAGTTTAATTAATCCCATTAGGTGTTTCACTGGACATTTAAAGGCACAGAGGAAAGGGAAGTTTCAAAATTTTATTTTTTTGCTGATTTTTCAAATTTTATGCACTTATTCACAAGAAATACGGTAATTGTGATAAGTGGAAAAAAGTATGCAGAAATTAATATTGATTACCCAGATTCTTGCCGTTGTTCAGAGATATCCCAATTGTTGGCTCTAGTGCGATTTATTTTGGCTCAATCACCACATAAAGCACTGATATAGAGGAGCACCTACATGGAACTCTGGCGGTCTCAATTCATTACGATTTTATTTAGGGAGCCATTCTGTTCTTGCGGACACACTAAGGTGCTAAAAATTTTAATAAACTCCCTAAAAGATACCCCATAATTGGAATACTACACCACCTTAAGGAATCTAATTCCAGGGGTGTCTTTTTATGTTTGAACTATATCGACCCCACAGACAATAGGAGTGGATCATGATGTTCTACGAAAGTAATTGTGAATATAATTTTTAAAGAAAAAACTGTTTCTTTTTTCTCTCAAATCTACAACTCTGCCACATAGTGTTTTACGAGCCTGTGAAGATTGAAATGTTTGAATTTTTTGTATAACTCACCAACGAAACTTCGCGTTAGTCTACGCGCAGGTTTGTTATTACTTAGTCCTTAGAAGTTGTGCTTGCCAAGTGACCCTAGACCTTATAGTGCGGTTGGTTAACTGCTTTGTTTTGAGTTGAGGTGTATTATTAGCGGGGCGAGGCATGGGGGCCAGGGCGTCTTTTATAAGGAGAGGGCGTGTTTCTTGGATTGTTGGAACGCAGCATTTTGGTTGGGGCCATGTCGCTATCTTACAAGAAGCCAGTAACTAAATACCAGAAAAACAGGGTGAGTACCTTCCAGAAAGTTCACGCCATATTGGATTTCAGCACGCCCTCATAAGTTCTCTATCTAGGGGATTTTTAATTGTGAATTTTGGGGCACGGTTTGTATACATAGTTATGTTTTTTTTAGCATTAGGGGACTATGATAAACAATGAGGGTGTAGATGAAAACCGCAGTTGCCGCAATTGTTTTTTTGGGCTTCTAATTTTACAAAAGTGCGTTGTTTCAGGGCGCTGCTGTATCGCTCATGGACAGGATATCGATGTTACTTATGGGGTTCTGTTACATCAATTGCATTGATATAGATTTTTATATTATGTTTTTTTTTATGTTTTATTAGCTTTGTATCACAATATATGAAAGTTGACGTTCTATAAAAGAATGCGTTTTTATGTTGTCCTGGTTTTCTGATCAGCCTCATAACGTTTTTTCAATGTTTTCTTGTATTACTCTGGTATGATGATTATTGGGGCTTGTTTGTTGGTGGGGGGATGAGTTGACGTTTTTTATTAGTACCGATTATGGGGGGCAATTTGCCGGCTTTTATCATTTTATTAAGGTTTTTGTTGATGAGGCATGTATTAGAAGAGCAATGGAATAAAATACAGCTTTCGCTGGTAGTTTGTTTTTTTATTTTTATTTTTTAACGAGCGGTCCAGGCTTGCGGCAAGTATCTGCTGACTCATGGCTATAGTATATTAGCTCCGTATGCAGTGGTCTGCATACGATATTACAGCGCGAGAGTTTAACAGAATTGTGTATTATTTTTTTATGTTTTACTGCTGTTGTACACAATAAGAAACTCACGCTGTTATAGGTTCTAAATGAAGTAAGGAATAACAATGTTTGTTTGCATACCTGCTCATTAGTACGTGAGTGCCCCTCCGCCGGCCCCCAAATAGACTTTTTTATTTTTTCAAGTGTACGAGGAGCTGTGTAGGGTACTTAGTTTTTTTGCGGATGAGTCCTAGATTTGACCGTTTTTATTAGCGTATGCATTTGTTTGGGGGGAGTACCTCAGACTTTCTTTATACCAGTTTCTTATTAAAGTTCAACGTTTTTGTTTGTGTAATGATGTAGAAATGTATGGGTAGATTGTGTAAGAAAATAACTCTCTTGCAATGCCTTGTAGGTTGTTTTTTATTTTTTATTTTAGACTGCTCAACTCAACGTATGCTCAGTTGATAGCTTTCAATGTAATTTCCAGTTAGCTTATACTCTCTGAGGGTCGATACGAGATTACAGAGCGAATAGCCCTTTTTATAGAGTTTTTTTAATTTGTGAAGAGCTCTTTTTAAAAATAAAAAATTGGTTGTTTTGTTTATTGTAAAAGTGCTTATGTCTGTTAAATAAAATTTATGCATCGTGTCTTGTCCTGATTCGAGCCCATAACTTTTTTAGTTGTTGTCCGTATATCTAGGAGACGTGTAAGTAATTTTTTTTTGCGGTATGAACTGACGGTTTTTTAATGGATACAACTTTGGCGTATTTTTATGGGGGTGGGGGGGGGGTGGAGGTTTTTGATCGCTTTTATATTCTCATTAATGTGATGCTAGGATGCAAGCAAAAATCGCAAGTCTGTGACTGTTTTTTTTGTTGTGTTGTTTGTATTTGACACGGCGTTGTCACCATACGGGTTAATTAAACTAATGAATGATTTTTAGGGTGGATGTGTTCTTATCGCAGCACGGCGATACCAAATATGGGTACTTTATTTAATTTTTGTTCTTTTTTGGGCCGATGGGCGTTTGTTAAAGGTGGGAAAAGGGCAGTGTATGTGTTTTTAATTTTATTTTTGTGTTCAGTGTTTTGACTTTTTTTTTTTACTTTTTCACTCATTTTTTTTTAATTTTCCCAGTGAGGATTTGTAACTGCATAATCCCATGGGGAGACAGGCAATCATTTAATTGCTGTTTGAAAGAGGTGAGAGGAGTTCTGAGGTGCAACAGCGTTACTGATGTGCAATAGGGTCGCCATATGGCAACTAGTGACACCATGCCCCACAATGACATTGCGGGCAATAGGTTGACGTTCACCAAGGGGGGACTACCCGGATTGCTATTCAGACTGCTTCCGGGGGGAGTCGGTAGGAGGATCGGTTGCGGCAGGCATCTCTGCCGCTGCTCTCGCCGATCATATGAAAGAGGGAGATCCTCACTGCCCCATGCCTGCGGCAATCATTATTTGCGGCCATGACAGGCTGCGGTAATGTTGGTTTTTCACCCGCGGCCGGAGCTCACTCTGGTCAGGGGGTGATGGGGCATGAAGCCAGCGGTAATTTACGCTGGTTCCATGCCGCTGATCGCCAGGGCGTTATGCTATACGTCCATTAGCGGGAAGTCACTTCCCGCTAGGGGTATGCATACGCCCCATGTACGGGGAAGGGGTTAAAAAAACAGCCTTGAAGACAAGCAAAAAAAACGACACTTGTAAAAACGAGCCAAAAACGAAATCGCGGCAAAAAAACGGCCGTTTTTTCAGCTGCATTTTGGACAGGAGGGGGGACAGAATTACTCAGCTTCATGAAAGTTTTTAGTTAATTAGGTTTTCAGGTCGTTTTTTGTCCACTGTCAGGGGACTGGACCAGAGCCTAGAGAATAATGATTATGCTGATGTTTGCCTCTTCTGCAGAGATCTACGCTTTACCGCAGTCTCTTATTATAATTGAGGCAAGTTTCACACATAACAGAAAACCTATGTTATAATTAATACCACAGGGTCCATCATTTGCAGCAGATGATGATCACAGCTCAAACTCTCCACTCACTGCTAGTGTGCTACTCCGTATTGGTCACAGAGCATGCCCAACAGCCACGCTCTGTTAGAATGTCATCTGCTCGCTTCTCCCTTGCATGCATTTTAATCTCTTGAAATCAGCATGAGAGCATGCCACAACACTCTCCCTATAAAAGGTCAATAGGTTGTACGTGTCACAGCTCCACGGCCTCCTTCCACTTTCTGTACAAATCACAGAGCATGCCCACAAACACTGCCATAGACAGGAGGTGATGGTCACAGCTTGCTTTCTGACCCTCTCTGCATATTAACCTCTGCAAATGTCACAGAATATGCCCACAATACTTTCCTATAGAAATCAATAGCTAATGGTCATAGAAGGGGGGGGGTGACATCGTCTGCTCCGGGCCCCCTGTATAAACAGTAAGGTGGGGCCCTACAGTAGGTTGCAGGTATGACATCCTTTTGCTCCGGGCCCCTCATACATTCAAAGGGGGTTAATGGCACGTAGGGTTAGCAAGGTGCGTGACATCCGTCTGCTCCGGGCCCCATAACAGTAGGGTTAGCAGATGTGCAGTGGGCATCCGTCTGCTCGGGCCCCATACACATTAGGGTTTTGGCAGGGTGCAGTGACATACGCTGCTCCGGTGCCCATACACAGTAGGGTTAGCAGAGGTGCATTTACATCCGTCTGTTTTGGGCCCATACACAGTAAAGGGTTAGCAGAGTGCAGTGACACCGTTCTGTCTGGGGGCCCATATACAATAGGGTTAGCAGAGGTTTCAGTGACAGCCGTCTGTCTGGGGCCCATATACAGTAGGGTTAGAGAGGCAGTGACACCTCTGCTTTCCTTTGGGGGCCCCATACACAGTAGGGTTAGCAGAAGGTGCAGTGACACCGTCTGTTTTGGGGCCCCATACACACAAGGGTTAGTAGGGCAGTTACATCCGTCGCTCTCGGGCCCAACACTGTAAGTTAGCAGAGGTGCAGTGACACCTCTGCTCCGGGCCCATAACAGTAGGTTAGCAAGGTGCAGTGACAACCTCTGCTCCGGCCCCATACACAGTAGGGTTTAGCAGAGGTGCAGTTGACATCCTCTGCTCCGGGTCCCCATACACAGTAGGGTTAGCAGAGGTGCAGTAACATCCGTCTGCCTGGGGTATACCCATAGGGGGACCCCCCGGCCCCAAAAATGTTAGCAGAGGTGCAGTGGGCATTTCCTCTGCTTTTGGGGGCCCCCTACACAGTGGGTTTAGCAGAGGTGCAGTGAATCCTTTTGCTCCGGGGCCCATACACAGTAGGGTTAGCAGAGGTCATGACATCCGTTGCTCGGGTCCCATACACAGTAGGGTAGCAGAAGTGCAGTGAACCTTGCTACCGGGGCCCATACACAGTGGGTTAGCAGGGTGCAGTGACTCTGTCTGCTCCGGGGCCCAATACACAGTAGGGTTAGCAGAGGTGCAGTGACTCCGTCTGCTCCGGGCCATAACATTTGGTTAGCAGAGGTGCAGTTGACATCCGTCTGCTCCGGGTCCCCATTTCACGTAGGGTTAAGCAGAGGGGCAGTGACATCCGCTCTCCCGGGGCCCCATACACGTAGGGTTAGCAGAGGTGCAGTGACATCCCTCTGCTCCGGGCCCCATACACAGTAGGGTTAGCAGAGGTGGTGACATCCGTCTGCTCCGGGCCCATACACAGTAGGGTTTAGCAGAGGTTGGTGACATCCGTCGCTTTCCGGGGCCCATACCCCAGTAGGGTTAGCAGAGGTGCAGTGACATCCGTCTGTTTCCGGGGCCCCATACACAGTAGGGTTAAGCAAGGTGCAGTGACATCCGTCGGGTCCGGGGCCCCATACACGTAGGGTTAGCAGAGGTGCAGTGACATCTTCTGCTCCTGGGGTCCCATACACAGTAGGGTTAGCAGAGGTGCAGTAGACATCTGTTCTGGGGCCCCATACACAGTAGGGTTAGCAGAGTTGCAGTGACATCCTTCTGCTCCTGGGCCCCATACACAGTAGAGTTATCAGAGGTGCAGTGACATCCGTCTGCCCTGGGCTCCATACAGAGTAGGGTTAGCAGAGGTGCATTTGGCATACTCGGAACCCTGGGGTGGCCCCTTTAAGATGGTTGTTGTCACGGGTAACGATGTATGGCACGAGGGTAATATGGTGGCTAACTTCCCCAGGGACCTGAGTACCCAAAAATTCTTCGTTGTCCCTAGTCAAGACCCAATCACTAGACGACCAATGCCAGGGTTCGGGGAAAAACGGTAGTTGCATTTCTTGGCAGCAATAACTAGTTGCGCCCTTGTCTCTGGATGCAACCCGGAAAACAAATAACTGTGATGCAGTAACAATGACTTGACTTGAGTATGATGTAATAGCGGCAGCTTTGATAATGATACAACAGTCTCTGAGTAGTGTCAGACTCTGGTAAAATTGAGATGCTGGGAGTTATATTACTTTAGAAAGAGAACTGATTACAGACCTTATTCCTGAAGAGTGGATTTCTTACACCAAGAGGGTTTGAGAAAAAGACTGGTTTGAAGGACCTCTGATTCTTGAATACTCGATTTGAGACAGACTGAAGCTACTTCCGCTACGCGTTTGACGCATGAAAGTGCGTGGATCCTCTGACTTGAAAGCCAGGAGAAGACTATGACCGCTGGTGGAGACCTCATTCCC
>JAODAL010020515.1:0-69236 GCA_025379985.1 Phyllomedusa bahiana
ATTTTTCCACCCCCCACCGGGCCACCCCGAACCTCCGGATCTTTGACCTTGTGATATGTTATCCTCACCACACCACCCCAACCCCCGGGGATTTTTTTGACCTAGTGATATCTCATCCCACCCTGTTTTATTTCCAAAACCTGCTTGATTTTTTGCCCTGGATTCCATCCTCCCCCCAACCCTGCCAAACCCTCCTGGATCATTGCCCTAGTAAAAACTCTACCACACCACCACCATGCAGAACCTCCTGGATCATTGACCTAGTTATACTCTATCGTCACCACCCACCACTGCAGAACCTCCTGGATCATTGACCTAGTGATACTCTATCCTCACCACCAGCCACTGCCAAACCTCCTGGATCATTGACCTAGTGATATCTCATCCTCACCAACAGCCACTGCCGAACCCCCTGGTCTTGACCTTGTATATTATTCCCACCACCACCCGCCAAACCTCCTGGATCATCCCCTTGTATTTTATCCTCGCCCCCCGGCCACTTCCGAACCTCCTGGATCATTGACCTTGTGATATTTTATCTTCGCCATCGGCCACTGCCGAACCTCCTGGATCATTGACCTAGATATATTATATCACCACCACCAGCCACTGCCGAACCTCGGGATCTTGACTTAATGAATCTCATCCTCACCACGGCCACTGCCAACCTCCTGGTCATTGACCTAAATTTTTATACACCACCCCCACCATGCGAACCCCGGTCTTAACCTGTATACCCCTACCTCACCACCCGCCACTGCGAACCCCTCAATTTTTGCCCTATAAATCTATCCCACCCCCCCACTGCCAAACCTTGGGATTTTTTGCCCTTTTGATATTATATCCCCCCCACCGGCCACGATGAACGTTCTTATCATTGCCAGGATACCCATTTTTTACCACCCCCACGCTGAACCCCTGGATCAGACCTAGTGTTCCATTCTCACCCCCGGCCATGCAACCTCCGGGATCTTGCCCCTAGTGATATTATATCCTCATCACCGGCCACTGCCAAACCTCCTGGATCATTGGCCTAGTGATATATCATCCTCACCACCGGCCACTGCCGAACCTCCTGGATCATTGACCTTGTGATATGATATCCTCACCACCAGCCACTGTCGAACCTCCTGGATTATTGACCTAGTGATATCTCATCCTCACCACTGTTTTCTGCCAATCCTGCTGGATCATTGACCTAGTGATTCTCTATCCTCACCACCACCCACTGCTGAACCTCCTGGATCATTGACCTAGTGAAACTCTATCCTCACCACCAGCCACTGCAGAACCTCCTGGATCATTGACCTAGTGATACTCTATCCTCACCACCAGCCACTGCAGAACCTCCTGGATCATTGACCTAGTGATACTCTATCCTCACCATAAGCCACTGCCAAACCTCCTGGATCATTGACCTATTGATATCTCATCCTCACCACCGGCCACTGCCAAATCTCCTGGATTAATGACCTGGTAATAATATATCCTGACCACCGGCCACTGCCGAACCTCCCGGATCATTGACCTAGTGATACCCTATCCTCACCAAGCCCTCCCGGGGACCTCCTGCTCCAGTGAGTTGGTGATTACTAAGGGTACAGAGGCGGGGGTAAATCGCACCGGGGTTAAACACCCCTCGCGGGGGTGGTCTGATTAACTGGGGAGTACAGAGGTCGGGGAGTAAATAAACACCGGGGGTTGGCCCAAAGACTAAGGACGTAATCCGAAACGCGTGGGTCTTTTTTTTAGATGTTGCATGCTAATTGTTTCCATGAACAAAAAGTGGTGTCACCTCCTGGATCTTTTTTAAAAGAATTCTTCAATAAATTTGCCGATTTTTTCTTTTACCAAAGTGGTTTTTTCGGCTGAACGGGTCACCTGTACTTGAAAACTGTGTATTGGATGTGACTCCACCCTGGCCGTGCCCCGAGACCCCCGGTTTTTAGCTATTGACGGGGGACTGAATATACCCACCTGGGGTTGGGCACTCGCTCGGGCAGTGAGTGTGTGTGAATTATTAAGGGACAGAGGCAGGAGTAGAATGATGGATCTGGGTTTAATACTCACTCAGCTGGGGTGTGGATTATAGTCAGGGAAAAAAACTGACAATTTCTCCTAGGGGAGAGGGGTTAGTTCCGAGATGTGGGGCCAAGATGAGGGGCCTTTTACAATTTGGGCGTATCCCAAGGGGACGACTTTTAATTGGATTCCCAAGGGGGGCAGCTAAAAACAAAAATGGTGCAGAATTTTTAATAATGAAAATGTTTATTATTTAATTGAAAGCTTCCCATCTCAATTTTACTACACGGCAAAAACCTTATAAGAGGCAAATGCTGTTCCCTGCTGACTTTCCCCCTTTTTATAAAGTGCAGGTGGGATATCCGCTGCCCTTCCACCTTCTTGCACAGTAAAGGGGGGATAAAGTCCTATTTTTCTTTCCCTTTTCCCCCCCTTCCACAGTGTAAAGGGGGTTTATATGTTTAAAATTTCCCTGCGCCTCCCCCTTTAAACAGTGCGGGGGGGGGGTATTTTTATATTTTCTTGGGCCCCCCCCCCTAAAAACAGTGCAAGGGAGGGGTATGTCATATCCGCTGCCCCTCCCCCTAAAACACGTGTTTAAAAAGGATTTTGTTTATTTTCTGCTGCCCCTCCCCCCTAATACACAGTGTAAATGAGGTTTTTTTTGTCAATATTGCCCCCCCCCTCCCCCAAATACACAGTGTAAAAAAGGTTTTGTCCTATCTTTCGCCCCTCCCCCTAATACACAGTGGGGGAGGGTTTTGTCCCTATCGCTGCCCCTCCCCTAATTTCACAGTGTAAAAAAGGGTAAGTAAAATCGCCCCCCCCGCCCCCTAATCCACAGTGTAAGGAGGATATGTCATATCTGCTGCCCCTCCCCCTAATACACAGTGTAAAGAGGATATGTCATATCCGCTGCCCCCTCCCCCTAATCCACAGTGTAAAAAAGGAATTTTGTCATTTTCTGCTGCCCCCCCCCCTAAAAAAAACCCGTGTAAAGAGGATATTTATATCTGTGGGGGCCTCCCCCTAATACAAAAGTGTAAAGAGGATATGTCATATCCCGGCCCCCCCCTAATCACAGTGTAAAGAGGGAAAATGTCATAACCGCTGCCCCTTTCCCCCCAAACAAAAGTGGGAAAGAGGGGTATGTCATAAACGCCCCGCCCCTCCCCCCAATTCACCCGGGGTTAAAGGGGGGGGTATGGGCTTTTCCCCTGACCCCCCCCCCAAAAACACAGTGTAAAGAGGATTTTTTCATATTTTGCTGCCCCTCCCCCCCTACACAGTTTTAAAGAGGATATGTATATCCCCGCCTGCCCCCCCCCCTTTAAAACACAGTGTTTAAAGGGGGATAGGGCATATTCCGTGGCCCCCCCCCCTTAATTTCACAGTGTAAAGAGGATTTGTCATAAACCGCTGCCCTCCCCCTAATACACAGTTGGGGAAAAAGGGGGATGTCATTTTCTGCTGCCCCTCCCCCTAATACACAGTGTAAAGAGGATATGTCATATCTGCTGCCCCTCCCCCTAATACACAGTGTAAAGAGGATATGTCATATCTGCTGCCCCTCCCCCTAAAAAGTGTAAAAAAGGGGTATGTCATATCCGTCCCCCCAAAACCGGTTGGGGCCCCCCCCCCCCCTAATACACAGTGCGAGGGTAATTTTCAATTTTCCGGGTGCCCCCCCCCCCCCCCTAATAAACAGTGGGAAGGGGGGGTTTTGTTTATATCTTCTTTTCCCCCCCCCCCTAATACCCCAGTGTAAAAGGGGGATATGTAATCTTGCCGCCCCCCCCCTTTTAAAACACAGTGTTTAAAAAGGAAAATGTCATATCTCTGCCCCCCTCCCCCTAATTTTTCAGTGGGGGGAGGGGCATGTCATATCCGCTGCCCCTCCCCCTAATACACAGTGCGGGGGTGGCGGGGGCGTATGTCATATCTCCGGAACTTTTTAACCCAAAGTCTCCAATAGGAAAGTGGTCTCAAAAGGTATCTCTCGCTCATTTCTAGAAATCAGTCAGTTCTTGTTCTCTTCTTTTCTCTCTCTCAGTTCATCTCTGCTATTCCCGTTAGAGGGACATTGGTAATGGAGGGGTGTTATCAGCAATGCACAAGGGTACATAGCTCTAAATGGTTAAGGTTTGTCAGTAAGAAAGCTTCTGTGCTGCTGATAAGACACAGCAGGGATTGACATCACCATTCCAGCCAGGGCTGCTAGAGCAGAGAGAGGTGATTGGTAACCCGGTAAACCTTGTGTGCACAGGCAGGAGATAAGAACTGCTCTAACTCAGAAATGAAGCAAATTCAGAAGAGCAATGTATTTGGTAACAGTCTTTGCCTACATGTATAAAGCCGATCAATGTGGTGGGAGTGACCCTTTTAAGGATTAAGTCATCATAAAACAAAGGGTGAGTTTGTACTAGATGGAGGGGTACACTATGGTTGTATCACTAGTATTTTGCACATTTTACGTGCTGATACATTGTGTCCGCATCGCCAGCATGTTATTAGCACAGGAGGTGATCAGAATATTAGGCAGGTTCGGTTCATATCAGTGTGGAAGGTTCTGTTCAGAGAATTCATCACATATTCTGTCCAAAATGACAGAAAAGAACAAAAAAATGTCCACGATGAAAAACCCAACACGATTGGTTTCCGTCATGTGATGGGACGTGATGGGACGTGATGGGATGTGATGGGACGTGATGGAAGGTGATGGGATGTGATGGGACGTGATGGGACGTGATGGAGCGTGATGGAGCGTGATGGAGCGTGATGGGACGTGATGGGACGTGATGGGACGTGATGGGACGTGATGGGACGTGATGGGACGTGATGGGACGTGATGGGACGTGATGGGACGTGATGGGACGTGATGGAGCGTGATGGAAGGCGATTGAAGGCGATGGAACGTGATGAAAGGTGATGAAAGGTGATGGAATGTGATGGAGCGTGATGGAGCGTGATGGAACGGGATGCAACGTGATGCAATGTGATGGATCGTGATGGCGCGTGATGGGAGGTGATGGGACGTGATGGGACGTGATGGAAGGTGATGGGACGTGATGGGACGTGATGGGACGTGATGGGACGTGATGGAGCGTGATGGAGCGTGATGGGACGTGATGGGACGTGATGGGACGTGATGGGACGTGATGGGACGTGATGGAAGGCGATTGAAGGCGATGGAGCGTGATGGAATGTGATGGAGCGTGATGGGACGTGATGGAAGGTGATGAAAGGTGATGGGACGTGATGCAACGTGATGGAGCGTGATGGGACGTGATGGGACGTGATGGGACGTGATGGGACGTGATGGGACGTGATGGGACGTGATGGGACGTGATGGGACGTGATGGGACGTGATGGGACGTGATGGGACGTGATGGGACGTGATGGAGCGTGATGGAAGGCGATTGAAGGCGATGGAGCGTGATGGAATGTGATGGAGCGTGATGGAGCGTGATGGGACGTGATGCAACGTGATGGGACGTGATGGGACGTGATGGGACGTGATGGGGCGTGATGGGGCGTGATGGGACGTGATGGGACGTGATGGGACGTGATGGGACGTGATGGGACGTGAAGGGACGTGATGGGACGTGATGGGACGTGATGGAGCGTGATGGAAGGCGATTGAAGGCGATGGAACGTGATGAAAGGTGATGAAAGGTGATGGAATGTGATGGAGCGTGATGGAGCGTGATGGAGCGTGATGCAACGTGATGCAATGTGATGGAGCGTGATGGGACGTGATGGAAGGTGACGGACGTGATGGACGTGATGGGACAGTGATGGGACGTGATGGAGCGTGATGGAAGGCGATTGAAGGCGATGGAACGTGATGAAAGGTGATGACAGGTGATGGTATGTGATGGAGCGTGATGGAGCGTGATGGAGCGTGATGCCACGTGATGCAATGTGATGGAGCGTGATGGGACGTGATGGAAGGTGACGGGACGTGATGGGACGTGATGGGACGTGATGGGATGTGATGGAGCGTGATGGAAGGCGATTGAAGGCGATGGAACGTGATGAAAGGTGATGAAAGGTGATGGAATGTGATGGAGCGTGATGGAGCGTGATGGAGCGTGATGGAGCGTGATGGAGCGTGATGGAGCGTGATGGGACGTGATGAAATGTGATGAAATGTGATGGGACGTGATGGGACGTGATGGGACGTGATGGAAGGCGATTGAAGGCGATGGAGCGTGATGGAATGTGATGGAGCGTGATGGGACGTGATGGGACGTGATGGGACGTGATGGGACGTGATGGGACGTGATGGGACGTGATGGGACGTGATGGGACGTGATGGGACGTGATGGGACGTGATGGGACGTGATGGGACGTGATGGGACGTGATGGGACGTGATGGGACGTGATGGGACGTGATGGAGCGTGATGGAAGGCGATTGAAGGCGATGGAACGTGATGAAAGGTGATGAAAGGTGATGGAATGTGATGGAGCGTGATGGAGCGTGATGGAGCGTGATGCAACGTGATGCAATGTGATGGAGCGTGATGGGACGTGATGGAAGGTGACGGGACGTGATGGGACGTGATGGGACGTGATGGGACGTGATGGGACGTGATGGAGCGTGATGGAAGGCGATTGAAGGCGATGGAACGTGATGAAAGGTGATGAAAGGTGATGGAATGTGATGGAGCGTGATGGAGCGTGATGGAGCGTGATGCAACGTGATGCAATGTGATGGAGCGTGATGGGACGTGATGGAAGGTGACGGGACGTGATGGGACGTGATGGGACGTGATGGAAGGCGATTGAAGGCGATGGAGCGTGATGGAATGTGATGGAGCGTGATGGGACGTGATGGAAGGTGATGAAAGGTGATGGGACGTGATGCAACGTAATGGAGCGTGATGGGACGTGATGGGACGTGATGGAAGGCGATTGAAGGCGATGGAGCGTGATGGAATGTGATGGGACATAATGGAAGGTGATGGAAGATGATGAAAGGTGATGGAGCGTGATGGAGCGTGATGGAGCGTGATGGGACGTGATGGGACGTGATGGGACGTGATGGGACGTGATGGGACGTGATGGGACGTGATGGGACGTGATGGAAGGCGATTGAAGGCGATGGAATGTGATGGGACGTGATGGAAGGTGATGGGATGTGATGGGACGTGATGGGACGTGATGGGACGTGATGGGACGTGATGGGACGTGATGGGACGTGATGGGACGTGATGGGACGTGATGGGACGTGATGGGACGTGATGGGACGTGATGGAAGGCGATTGAAGGCGATGGGATGTGATGGGATGTGATGAAAGGTGATGGAGCGTGATGGGACGTGATGGGACGTGATGGGACGTGATGGGACGTGATGGGACGTGATGGAAGGCGATTGAAGGCGATGGGATGTGATGGGACGTGATGGAAGGTGATGGAGCGTGATGGGACGTGATGGGACGTGATGGGACGTGATGGGACGTGATGGAAGGCGATTGAAGGCGATTGAAGGCGATGGAGCGTGATGGAATGTGATGGGACGTGATGGAAGGTGATGGAACGTAATGGAACGTGATGGGACGTGATGAAATGTGATGGGACGTGATGGAGCGTGATGGAAGGCGATTGAAGGCGATGGAGCGTGATGGAATGTGATGGGACGTGATGGAAGGCGATGGGACGTGATGGGACGTGATGGAAGCTGATGAAAGGTGACGGAACGTGACGGAACGTGACGAAATGTGATGGATCGTGATGGAGCGTGATGGAAGGCGATTAAAGGCGATGGAGCATGATGGAATGTCATGGGACGTGATGGAAGGTGATGGAGCGTGATGGAGCGTGATGGAGCATGATGGGACGTGATGGAGCTTGATGGGACGTTATGGAACGTTATGGGACGTGAAGGGACGTGATGGGACGGGATGGACCGTGATGGACCACACAAATTAATTAGGCTGTGCACATCCATATATTTTGAAAAACGTAAGCATAGGTGCACACTGGTAAGGCAATAGCATACATCTAATAAAAATATCAGTGGCACACTAAAGACTAAGTAAAACCTCAAGGTATATAGGAATATTGGAAATGCATTACTGCTAAGGAAAATATGAAAACCTGGGACTCTTGGTTTACAGTATTTGATCAAGAATTGTTTAAGCTCACTTACCAAAAGGTGGGAAACCGCAAAAATATTCTAAGTGGGGCAAATTGTGAAAAAAAAACTTCTTGTTTTACGGCCTTCACTCTTCAGTATAAATGATTTGTTCTCTGTATTCTGAAGGTTGATACGCATCTAGCAACACCAAACCTGTACAGTTTTCGTAAAAAAAAAATCCAAACATTTTGTATTTTTCAAAATTTTGCGGCGATCCCATTTTCTGCGACCAATAACTTTTTTGCACGTCCGCCCATAGACCTGAGTGATGAAGTATTTTTCGTGGGCTGAGGTCTACTTTTTATTGGTAGCCTTCTGGGATAGAAGCAACTTTTTTGATCACTTTTATTTAAAATTTTTAGGGGACATGAAATGACCAAAAAACCCACAATTTTGGCGTTTGGAATTTTGTTTTCTTCTCCAGTGTTCAGTGTGCGGGATAAATGATGTTATATTTTAATAGATTGGACTTTTATGGATGTGGCGACACCAAATATGGGGAATTTTTTATTATTTTTATTTTATTGGTAATATGCCAAATGGGGGTGAACTGAACTTTAAATATCCACTCACCGGCCCCGTTATTAGGTCCACCTGTCCACCTGCTCGTTAACACTTAAGTTCTAATCAGCCAATCACATGGCGGCAACTCAGTGCCTTTAGGCATGTAGACATGGTCAAGACAATCTCCTGCAGTTCAAACCGAGCATCAGTATGGGGAAGAAAGGTGATTTGAGTGCCTTTGAACGTGGCATGGTTGTTGGTGCCAGAAGGGCTGGTCTGAGGATTTCAGAAACTGCTGATCTCCTGGGATTTTCACGCACAACCATCTCTAGGGTTTACAGAGAATGGTCCGAAAAAGAAAAAACATCCAGTGAGCGGCAGTCCTGTGGGCGGAAATGCCTTGTTGATGCCAGAGGTCAAAGGAGAATGGGCAGACTGGTTCGAGCTGATAGAAAGGCAACAGTGACTCAAATAGCCACCCGTTACAACCAAGGTAGGCAGAAGAGCATCTCTGAACGCACAGTATGGCGAACTTTGAGGTAGATGGGCTACAGCAGCAGAAGACCACACCGGGTGCCACTCCTTTCAGCTAAGAACAGGAAACTGAGGCTCCAATTTGCCCAAGCTCATCGAAATTGGACAGTAGAAGATTGGAAAAACGTTGCCTGGTCTGATGAGTCTCGATTTCTGCTGCGACATTCGGATGGTAGGGGCAGAATTTGGCGTCAACAACATGAAAGCATGGATCCATCCTGCCTTGTATCAACGGTTCAGGCTGGTGGTGGTGGTGTCATGGTGTGGGGAATATTTTCTTGGCACTCTTTGGGCCCCTTGGTACAATTGAGCATCGTTGCAACACCTTGTTGAATCTATGCCACGAAGAATTGAGGCAGTTCTGAAGGCAAAAGGGGGTCCAACCCGTTACTAGCATGGTGTACCTAATAAAGTGGCCGGTGAGTGTATGTTTTTTATACTTTTTTTTATATATTTTTATTGAAACATTCAGCCCCCATAGGGCGCTTGACCACTAAGCGGTGGTCTTACTGCTTCCTGCCTGGGGCAGGAAGTAGTAAAATGGAAAACATGGCGGTGATAGAAGCCTTCACAAAGCTTACAGCCGCCATATTAACCAATCAGGGCCTTGTGATCTCACCACGGGGGTCCCAATTGGATGCGAAACCGTTTCTCATTCACTTTGACGTCTCAGCCACGATCGCTGCAGCATCTAAGGGGTTAGACATCAGAGCCAGCTCTATTTCATGCTGTTACCGGCGGACATCAGCTGTAATTAGCAGCCGTCACCCGCCGCCTATGTACAGGGATTGCTTCACAATCATATGTTCAATGTTGCAAAGGAGTTAGAGGGGCATTCCATTTTTTTCTACCAAATTTACTTCAGGTTGGGGAGGGGTCAAAATATACCCTCTCCCACCCCCCAGTCTGTCAATACATTACTAAGGGCAACATGTCCAAAAAGTGGCGTATCCATGCCAGTTTTAGGCGCATTAAATCAGTGTAAACTGCACCTGAAAGTCCGATACTTTCTAAAAACTGGCGTCGGGTATACCTTAATGCGCCTAAAAAGGCGCGTTGCGCTGAAAAAGGCGCATCACATCAAAAAAGGCGCATTGGGCAACTCGCGGCGCATAGCACATCATTGGTAGTATATGTAATGCGCCTCAATAGGTGCATTGTGCGACGGATCGCACAGCGCACCATATTTAGGCGCATTACAAAGTGTTGTGCCCGGCGTATAATGCGCCTAGTTTTGGTGTACCACAGTTCATTTACAACAAGAATATGGCGTCAAAAGTGGTTTTGGCGCAAAATATACCAAAAAATCGGTGTTGGCGTGTTGGGACCTGTCGCCCTGAGTGTTAAAGAAATGAAGTGTAAAATAGTTATTCCTTAATGGGATTTAAAAAAAAGTGTAGAAAAGAAGAAATCAAATAAATAATAAACTAAAAACACATATTTATAAAAAAGAAAAATGATTGTGTCTACATTAGAGAAAAAAACAAACCCTACAGCTGTCTGCACGCGACCGAAATCACCTGATCTGCAAATGGTGGGAAAAAAAGGACAGAAAACAAATGCAGAACAACATTTGTTTTAAGTTCATGCTGCAAAAAAAAAAAAATGAATACAAAAATTGTGCAGTAATTTATATGTAAACTCTAACTATGACCCCCCCCCCCCCCCAAAAAAAAAAAAAAAAAAGTCTCCCGTATAAAACAAATCCTGGGGGTGGGACTCACGGAGTGGATAACACCCCCAGGTCATGTTCCTGTGGAATCATACCCGGTGTCACTTATACACGGATGGGAGCGGGTTTGGATTTTGCGGAGTATTTTATTCTCTTCTTGTTGTGGATTTTGGTGCATGTAGACCGGCCTCACCCAGTGGGGGCGACCCTGCATCCTGGCTCTTCTCAGTACGGCCCCTGTTCATCATCTCTGGCCTGCTTCTCTGGAACACTAGCCTACGTCTCCAACACACTGGCCTAGGTCTCTGGCATATTAGCCCAAGTCTCTGACACACTTACCTACATCTCTGACACACTAGCCTACATCTCTGGCACACTAGCCTACATCTCTGACACACTAGCCTACGTCTCTGACACACTAGCCTACATCTCTGACACACTAGCCATACCTCTGACACACTAGCCATACCTTGGACACACTAGCCATACCTCTGACACACTAGCCTACATCTCTGACACACTAGCCTACATCTCTGACACACTAGCCATACCTCTGACACACTAGCCTACATCTCTGACACACTAGCCTACATCTCTGGCACACTAGCCTACGTCTCTGACACACTAGCCTACATCTCTGACACACTAGCCATACCTCTGACACACTAGCCTACGTCTCTGACACACTAGCCTACATCTCTGACACACTAGCCATACCTCTGACACACCAGCCTACATCTCTTACCCACTAGCCATATGTCTGACACACTAGCCCACATCTCTGACACACTAGGCATACCTCTGACACACTAGCCTACATCTCTGACACACTAGCCTACATCTCTGACACACTAGCCATACCTCTGACACACTAGCCTACATCTCTGACACACTAGCCTACATCTCTGACACACTAGCCTACATCTCTGACACACTAGCCTACATCTCTGACACACTAGCCATACCTCTGACACACTAGCCTACATCTCTGACACACTAGCCTACATCTCTGACACACTAGCCATACCTCTGACACACCAGCCTACTGACCCACTAGCCATATGTCTGACACACTAGCCTACATCTCTGACACACTAGCCATACCTCTGACACACTAGCCTACATCTCTGACACACTAGCCTACATCTCTGGCACACTAGCCTACATCTCTGACACACTAGCCATGCCTCTGACACACTAGCCTACGTCTCTGACACACTAGCCTACATCTCTGACACACTAGCCATACCTCTGACACACTAGCCTACATCTCTGACACACTAGCCATACCTCTGACACACTAGCCTACATCTCTGACACACTAGCCTACATCTCTGACACACTAGCCATACCTCTGACACACTAGCCCACATCTCTGACACACTAGCCATACCTCTGACACACTAGCCTACATCTTTGACACACTAGCCATACCTCTGACACACTAGCCATACCTATGACACACTAGCCATACCTATGACACACTAGCCATACCTCTGCCACACTAGCCTACATCTCTGACACACTAGCCATACCTATGACACACTAGCCCACATCTGACACACTAGGCATACCTCTGACACACTAGCCCACATCTCTGACACACTAGCCTACGTCTCTGACACACTAGCCTACATCTCTGACACACTAGCCATACCTCTGACACACTAGCCTACATCTCTGACACACTAGCCTACATCTCTGACACACTAGCCATACCTCTGACACACTAGCCTACATCTCTGACACACTAGCCATACCTCTGACACACTAGCCCACGCCTCTGACACACTAGCCATACCTCTGACACACTAGCCTACATCTCTGACACACTAGCCATACCTCTGACACACTAGCCTACATCTCTGACACACTAGCCATACCTCTGACACACTAGCCTACATCTCTTACCCACTAGCCATACCTCTGACACACTAGCCCACATCTCTGACACACTAGCCTACGTCTCTGACACACTAGCCTACATCTCTGACACACTAGCCATACCTCTGACACACCAGCCTACATCTCTTACCCACTAGCCATATGTCTGACACACTAGCCCACATCTCTGACACACTAGCCATACCTCTGACACACTAGCCTACATCTCTGACACACTAGCCTACATCTCTGGCACACTAGCCTACATCTCTGACACACTAGCCATGCCTCTGACACACTAGCCTACGTCTCTGACACACTAGCCTACATCTCTGACACACTAGCCATACCTCTGACACACTAGCCTACATCTCTGACACACTAGCCATACCTCTGACACACTAGCCTACATCTCTGACACACTAGCCTACATCTCTGACACACTAGCCATACCTCTGACACACTAGCCCACATCTCTGACACACTAGCCATACCTCTGACACACTAGCCTACATCTTTGACACACTAGCCATACCTCTGACACACTAGCCATACCTATGACACACTAGCCATACCTATGACACACTAGCCATACCTCTGCCACACTAGCCTACATCTCTGACACACTAGCCATACCTCTGACACACTAGCCCACATCTCTGACACACTAGCCATACCTCTGACACACTAGCCCACATCTCTGACACACTAGCCTACGTCTCTGACACACTAGCCTACATCTCTGACACACTAGCCATACCTCTGACACACTAGCCTACATCTCTGACACACTAGCCATACCTCTGACACACTAGCCCACGCCTCTGACACACTAGCCATACCTCTGACACACTAGCCTACATCTCTGACACACTAGCCTACATCTCTGACACACTAGCCTACATCTCTGGAATCACAGCCTACATCCTTTACACACTAGCCCAAACCCCGACACCCCCATGCCTCTGACACACTAGCCTACCTCTGAAACCCCTAGCCACGTCTCTGACACACTGCCTACACTTGGCTACTACTAGCCATACCTCTGACACACTAGCCATGCCTTGGACACACTAGCTAGGCCTCTGACACACTAGCCTACATCTCTGACACACTAGCCTACATCTTTGACACACTAGCCTACATCGCTGACACACTAGCCATACCTCTGACACACTAGCCATGCCTCTGACACACTAGCCTACGTCTCTGACACATTAGCCTACATCTCTGGCACACTAGCCAACATCTCTGGCACACTAGCCTACATCTCTGACACACTAGCCTACATCTCTGACACACTAGCCATGCCTCTGACACACTTACCTACATCTCTGACACACTAGGCTACATCTCTGACACACTAGCCTACATCTCTGGCACACTAGCCTACATCTCTGACACACTAGCCTACATCTCTGGCACACTAGCCTACATCTCTGACACACTAGCCATGCCTCTGGCACACTAGCCCATGCTCTGGACACACCTACATCCCCTGACACACTAGCCCACGCCTCTGACACACTAGCCTACATCTCTGACACACTAGCCTACATCTCTGACACACTAGCCATACCTCTGACACACTAGCCATGCCTCTGACACACTAGCCATACCTCTGACACACTAGCCCACGTCTCTGACACACTAGCCTACATCTCTGGCACACTAGCCTACATCTCTGACACACTAGCCATGCCTCTGACACACTAGCCATACCTTGGACACACTAGCCATACCTCTGACACACTAGCCATACCTCTGACACACTAGCTATGCCTTGGACACACTAGCAATGCCTCTGGCACACTAACCTACGTCTCTGACACACTGGCCTACATCTCTGACACACTAACCTACATCTCTGACACACTAGCCTACATCTCTGACACACTAGCCTACATCTCTTGCACACTAGCCATGCCTCTGACACACTAGCCCACATCTCAGACACCAGCCTACGTCTCTGACACACTAGCCATACCTCTGACACACTAGCCATACCTCTGACACACTAGCCTACGTCTCTGACACACTAGCCTACATCTCTGACACACTAGCCTACATCTCTGACACACTAGCCTACATCTCTGGTACACTAGCCTACATCTCTGACACACTAGCCATACCTCTGACACACTAGCCCACGTCTCTGACACACTAGCCTACATCTCTGACACACTAGCCTACATCTCTGGCACACTAGCCATGCCTCTGACACACTAGCCATACCTTGGACACACTAGCCATACCTCTGACACACTAGCCATACCTCTGACACACTAGCTATGCCTTGGACACACTAGCAATGCCTCTGGCACACTAACCTACGTCTCTGACACACTGGCCTACATCTCTGACACACTAGCCTACATCTCTGACACACTAGCCTACATCTCTGACACACTAGCCTACATCTTTGACACACTAGCCTACATCTCTGACACACTAGCCATACCTCTGACACACTAGCCATGCCTCTGACACACTAGCCATGCCTCTGACACACTAGCCTACGTCTCTGACACACTAGCCTACATCTCTGACACACTAGCCTACATCTCTGGTACACTAGCCTACATCTCTGACACACTAGCCATACCTCTGACACACTAGCCCACGTCTCTGACACACTAGCCTACATCTCTGACACACTAGCCATACCTCTGACACACTAGCCTACATCTCTGACATACTAGCTATGCCTTGGACACACTAGCCATACCTCTGACACACTAGCTATGCCTCTGACACACTAGCCTACGTCTCTGATGCACTAGCCTACATCTCTGACACACTAGCCAACATCTCTGGCACACTACCCAACATCTCTGACACACTCGCCTCCATCTCGGGCACACTAGCCTACATCTACTGACACTAGTCGATACCTTGGACAAATAGCGCTATTACCCTCTGACACATAGCCTAACTTATCTCTCACTACTAGCATTAGGTTCTCGGACAAATGCCATACCTCTGACACACTAGCCATACTCTGAACATAAGCCATGACTTGGAACACATAGCTATGCTCTGACACACTAGCTTAAATTTTGACACCTGCCTTACATCTTTGACACACTAGCCTACATCGCTGCACAATACCATACTCTGACACACTAGCCATGCTCTGAACATAGTGTCTTGACAATTAGCCCACTCTCTGGCCACTAGCCTTCATCTCTGACACTAGCTATGCCCTTTGGGCAATAGCCTACATCTCTGACAAAACTATGCCTTGGACACACTAGCCTACATCGCTGACACACTGCCTCCTCTGACACACAGCCCTACCCCTGACCCTGCTATCCTTGGACAATGCCATACTTGAACATAGCCATACCTCGACACACTAGCCATACGCTGACACCTAGCTATGCCCCGAACACTAGCCTAGTCTCTGACACACTAGCCTGAGTCTCTGGCACACTAGCCACATCTCGGTCACACTAGCCGTCTTGCTTACTGGCTATAAGGTGTCTATGTACTTATTCCATGTAATCTGATATCTGTGGTGACTTCAGTTAACCCCTAAGGTTAACCAAGTGGTTTTTTTTGGTTGACGATAGTTTTTACCTCCTTGCGTTTCAAGAGCCATAACTTTTTTATTTTTTTCTAATAGAAATTAGAGCTTTTATTTTGCGGGACAAGATGGACTTTCTAAAGATGTCATTCACCGAACTATACAATATACTGAAAAAAACGCAAACAAATTGTAAGTGGATCAAAATGTGAAAAAAAACCATATTTGCGTCATGTTTGAAGGATTTTTTTTTTAAGGTGTTCACTCTCCGGTATAAATGATGTGTTCTCTGTGTTCTTCAGGATGATACGCATCCGGCAACACCAAACATGTAGGATTTGTGTTATGTTATAGCACCGAAAAAAAATCAAAACCGGTAACATTTTTGAAATTTGTGCCACTTTCTGCGACCAATAACTTTTTTGCACTTCCACCCATAGACCTGAGTGAGGCGGCATTTTTTGTGGGCTGGAGTCTACTTTTTATTGGTACCATTTATGGCCAGAAGCAACTTTTGTGATCACTTTTATTCCAATTTTTAGGGGACTTGGAATGACCCAAAAAAAATAATTTTGGTGTTTGGAATTTCTTTTCCTCTACGATATTCAGCTTACGGGGTAAATGATGTTGTATTTCATCAGATTGGACTTTTTGTATTTCTTTGGGGACAGCATTTGAGTTTACATATGAATTACTGTAGAATTTTTTTTTTAAAAAAAAAGCTTGAACATAAAAAAAGTTTTTCTACATTTGTTTTTTTAAATAATTTTTTACACATTTCACACTTAATAACCTGTTAGATTCATTCCACAGGTTATTAAGGTTGTGTAGAGACTGACTACAGGTTTGTTTGTTTGTTTTTTTAATGTAACATGGGCACAATCATTTTTTCATTAAATATTTTTATTTTATTTTTTTTCTACACTTTTTTATGCTTTTTAATTTTTTTTAAACCCCATTTAGGGATAACTATTTGAACACTTCTTTTTACACTTAGTAATGTATTGGCATGCTCCTGTATACTCCTGAATGCTAATACATTATATTCTCAGTCAATATGACACAGGCTGCTGTCAGGGTAACACACATTGCTCCCTAACAGCAGGCTTCCTATACACAAAGCCCAGTGGCGACTCTAGGTCCCCAGGGCTGATTGTACAGACATTCCCCAGGTTCCACTGGGCAATGGGAATCCAGAAGACTCGAAGGAGCAAGGGAATCCCCTTTGAGCATGTTGCGGTCACGGACTAGGCCAATCAGAGGGTTAGACGGTAGAGATCGGAGGCTTCCTCCAGTCCCTAAGATTCACAGAGACTGCTCTAGGAAGGGTGGTGTTAATTACACAAACCCCCTACGTAGCCAGAGATGTGTTTTGGCATTGTTGCAAAAAGCGCCTTGCACCGAATGATGTCAAAAGTCGGTGGGCGGTCATTAAGAGGTTAATGTAGCTTTTGTGTCTCATTGTATTCTTGCCACATTGTATATATTCCTATTGTGCATAAATCTATATATTCCGTTCCACATAATCCGCAGGGATTTATATACAGAGCACAATAGGATAAGTACACATGGGGACGCCCTTTTCGGGGCAGTGTCTCCACAATGGGCAGGTTTGTGAGGGACAGTGACATTACATGCATTATTCTCTTCCTCTTCTGACCCCTGGATATTTTAGGAGGGAGAATGATGTTATATTAGTCATTGATTTTGGGGAACCGCAAAAAAAATTCTACGTGGGGAAAAATGTGAAAAAAACACGTACTTGTGCCTTGTTTGTGGGGGTTTGTTTTTACAATGTTCACTCTTTGGTATAAATGATGTGTTTTGGTATAAATGATTTGCCGTCTGAGGGTTTGAACGGCCGAGCTGGCTCCATTCCCTGCTGTTACCGGTGGGTGTCAGCTGCAATTAGCAGGCCCGCTACTTAGACCCTCACCGACACTATGACGTACTTACACGTCACATTTTGTTAAGGGTTAAAACTCTGGTGGAGTAGGGGAAGCAGTGGGCACCAAATAGATATCCTGAATGGGAGGGGGTCTTCTAACCTAAAGCTGGTCTTGCCTAAAAATCTAGTGGTTATTACTTCTTTTTACTGAGCCATCATTGGAAGAGGTGACTGAAGCCACTCGGAGGTTCCACACTGACCATCTTCGGCCAGCATTGGCCTATTGATCCAGTTTGGCCCTCTCCTGTTAATCCCATCCAAGGATTCGATGTAACTGTAACTCATGATGTTGGTAACGATGTGATCTCCACAAAAACAAAAGCCCCCCCCAAAATAATGCAGCTTTTTTTTTCCATCTATTCTACCCCACATGGAATTTTTCTTCGATTTCCCATTACATTATATGGGACAAAGAACGGTAACATAAAAAAACACAGTTTGCCCCACAAGCACTTATTTGGGTATGTCAACCGAAAAATAAAAAGTTATGGATCAAGGAAGGCGGGATGGAGAAAACAAACATGTCATTATAATTCTCTTTAGGACTACTTCGGACTTGGTGGACTACGTTGGCTCATGGACTTATTTTTTCAATAAAATGGTTAAAGAGGGCTGTTGTCATGGAGTGTTTATATAAATTAAACATTTTTTATGCTTAGTGCTTTTTTTTCATCTAATTTCAGTGACAGATGCCTCTCCATTATGCTGGAGACAGCCAGCATTGGTTTTAGTCCATATAAGGTTGACACTAACTAACCCTGTCTCACTATTCCTCTAGTATCCAGTGCACCAGGAATACTGTAAAAAGCCGGCTAATCATCAGAAGCGGATGCTTCAATATGGTCGTCCACTTCTGGGGTGGCTGTGGCCTGGTATTTTTTAGAATGGGAGGGAGCAATATCTATGGACCTTCCCATCTTGATAGTATCAGGCTAAAGCTGCTGGTTTTTGCTTAGATGATTATAAAAATGTGTGGGATCCCAAGTAATTTTTCTTATTTATTGATGGGTCCCTTAACAATTCTCCAGAAAAAAAAAAGTAAAGTTCTGTCTTGAGAGTTGTCTAGTATCTCCTAAGTGTATGCATTCAATGCTAGAGGTCGAGTTGCTTCTTGTCCAGAGTAGCCTCCCTCTCTGGAAATTGGCATTGAGTCTAGTTGCATCTTGTTCGACCTAGCCTTACTCTCTGGAGCTTGTCTAGTGTCTGCCCAGTGTCTTCATACAGTGTTTGATTCTTGTCCAGCCTAGCCTTGATCTGTAAATTCGTTGTAGTCCCCGAGAGCCTTAATTTTGGTTTTTGTATAGTTTTCTGCTGTACTCTGCCTAAGGATTATCTGGTTTCTGGAGCCGCTTGGTTTGTCAGGGTAAATTGTGGCTTAAGGATATCTTTGGGGATAGTTTTAGTTTGTCTAGTATTTCCTTAGTGTTTGCATTCACTTCTAGAGGTTGAGTTGCTTCTTGTCCAGGGTAGCCTCATTGCTATCTGCTCAGTGTCTGCACTTATTCCTAGTTGCTTATTGTCCAACCTACCATTGCTCTCTGGAGATTGCCTAGTATCTGCTCAGTGTCTGTGTTCAGTCCTAGCTGCATCTTGTCCAGCCTAGCCTTGATCTATGAGTTTGCTGTAGTCCTTGAGAACCTTAACTTTGGTGTTTGCATAGTATTTTGCTGTCCCAGAGTTGCTTGATGTGTCAGTGTAAATTGTAGCTTAGGGATATCTTTGGGGTTAACTTCAGGGACAGAATAGGGTCAGAGAGGTCAGGGACATGTTAGGAGACGATTCAGGGATAGTTAGATCTTGGGGTCAGTATCATTTATTATTGTGCTGTGTTTGGATTAAAATCGCTCTTGGTGTCCATAATTCCTGCCTTGCTGTCTATCTACTCAGTCATCTAGTTTAGTTGAGAAAGGGGAACATCTCTCCTTGGGGAGAGCACCATCGAGTGTGCAGAGTTTTGAATTGCCGTTTTGCCCTCTACTAAGTATTTGCATATCACAAGGCATTATGGTAAAGGAGCTGAGAAGCTCAAGCGCCCTCTATTGGATGTAACAAATCCTCAATTTGCTTTTGACCCACTGAGTCTTGAGAAAGCGAAAGGTATATTAGCCAAGCCAGTATCACCCATCTGCATACAGCAACTGGTTCAGGGTTTTTACCCCTCATCAGTGCAGAGCAGAGTGATACTGGCTGGCTGGGTGGGAGGCAATGAGTGGCTCAGAAAGGGTAACATCTCTCATTGGGGAGAGCACTGTACGGTGTGTAGAGTCCTGAATTGCCATTTTTCCCTCTACTAAGCATCTGCATATCACACGCCATTATGGGAAAGGAGCTGAGAAGCTCAAGCGCCCTCTATTGGATGTAACAAATTCTCAATTTGCTTTTGACCCACTGAGTCTTTAGAAAGCTTCTGTTTTCTCAAGAGTCAGTGGGTCAAAAGCAAATTGAGTATTTGTTACATCCAATAGAGGGCGCTGGAGCTTCTCAGCTCCTTTCCCATAATGCCTAGTTTAGTCGATACACTCTTTGTATTATTATTGCATGTGTCTGCTGGTAACTGCCCTTTTAAGTTCTGGTGTCATCTTGAATCCTCTAGTTTTGTTACATTATCTGAGGAAGAAAGCGAAGGTCCAAGCCGTCGACCATGGTTCAAGGGGTCACCTCCAGAGATACAGGCCACAGAGAAGGACCACAGGAGACTCGCTTGAAGTTGTAACATTTTAATGAAAACTTAGACCAGGATCCACTATTTTACACCATGCCGTTTGCAGCCTCAGGGTGACGCATAATGCATTGGCACTGTGGCTCATGAACTGGCAAGGGATGGGAAAGTACAAGCCATAGACAGGAGGTGGGGGAGGGGGCTGTGAAGTGAAATTAGTGCAATTGCTTTGTTTCTAGCACCATAACATTGCCCGAGGGAGGGGGGGAGGAAGCGTGAATGTGGAAACGGGGGTGGGTGCAAAAGGCTGCAGATCCAGAACATGTGCGGTCTGGGCCCCTCCAATATCACTGCCAATAAATAAAAGCTCAAAATGTACAGAATAAAATAAAGAACAACACATACCAAACAGCACAGCTCCAATGCACACACACGCACTAAAGTCTGGGGCGAACCACGGCAGATTCACAGCGGTGTCTACACTGCAACAGCAAAGCCAGTGGGCTCTACCGGGGCCTATACATCCGCCAGGTGTGGAACGGGTCTTCTCCCAAATGACTTCAGACTATACTGATCCCATGACACCGGAACGATCGCCGGATCACGTGGCCTATCATGCTTTAAACTCACTGCTCTAAATACTTTTTCTGTTAAGAACCCTTCCTAGCTCTATTGTTCCCTAGAGAATCCTTTCTAGAGAAATTACACTAAATTCTTCATAAAATCAGTCAGATCCCCGGCCCTCATCAATCCCACCATGCTCCACTTCCAAGAATGCTTACTCTACTTACGTAATTATAGACGTGCATGCACATTACTAATGCCGACATTATTTCATTACCAAATTTTAAATCCTTCCCCTGTGCACTTTATCAATGAGTCCTAAAGCTGCACCCCTGCCCCAACTATCCAGATGTCCTGGAGGTAACATCACAGGTTACTGTGTGATCTCACTGCATCCTATCTGATCTCAGCAAGCCACCCTGATGTTCACAGAGATGTAACGTTCCTCTGTTTATTACTTGGAGATCTCTGGACCATAGAGTCTCCTACTGGGACACTTGACCCTGCATTTACTCACTGATCCACCTCATCTGTAGCATTTGTTCTACAGCAAATTAAGTCTGTGGCCAGGGTAAGTTATAGCTTAGGGATATCTTTGGGGTTAGTTTCAGGGACAGAACAGGGTCAAGTTAGAGCCTATGATAAATGATCAGCTAAAAATGTAAAACTGATCTGGATGTGTATTATGACAACCTCATGATCAGTAGATCAAGACAACGATGATCGACACCTGCCAAAATGTTCTAATTCAGTAACAAGAACTGGAGCAACGGTTGTAGTGAATCTCGTCTATCACTGCAGCTGCTGTAAAGGGTGCAAGTATGTGCGCCATGCAAGAGTGCTCCGAAAAGTGTAACCATAGGACACAAGGAAGGGAACTGAGGAGGTGCGAGACTTCCCGTCTGTCAAAATGGAGGGATGGGAGTGGGGGTAGTTATTGCTGATGGAATATGCACAAGGTTAATGAGAGTTTATGATGAGCCCTTTATTACTGATGGATGAGTGACTGCACCCAGTGAAGCCATTCCAGAAACAGTCACAAGAAGGGAATGAATGCCTTCCGGCGCATGACCCGATCGGTGGTGAAGCTGCAGAGGGGTAGTAGAGGTGTTACAGCCACAAGTAGGAATGGCTACCTCCTGAAGGCTTGACCCAGTAGTGTAGCTATAGGAGGTATTAGAGGTGTTATAGCCACAGCTATACATGGATGTCACCTAGCACATGACCCATTGATGAAGCTATAACGGATAGTACAGGTGTTACAGCCACAAGTAGGGAATGGATGCCTCCTGGAGGCTTGACCCATTGGTGTAGCGATAAGGGGTTTTAGAGGTCTCACAGTCATAATTAGGGAATGGATGCCTCCTGGAGGCTTGACCCGTTGGTGTAGTGATAAGGGGTAGGTATCACAGTCATAAGTAGGGAATGGATGCATGCCTATGCTTGACCCGGTGGTGTAGCTATAAGGGGTGTTATAGTCACAGAGAGATATGCATGCCTCACAGTGGTTGGCCAGGTGGTGTAGCTTTAGAGGGTGTCAGGTTTTCCAGCCACAAGTAAATATGGATGCCTCCATATGTCTGACCCAGTGATGTAGGCAGTAGAGGTACTACTAGCACAAATAGATATGGACACCTCTCTGTTAGACACATTGGTGTAGCATAAGGGCACATGTGTCAAACTCAAGGTCCACAGGCCTAATCTGTCCCCCCACATCATTTTATGTCGCCTTTAGACAAAGCAAGCAGGAATAGACAAGGTCCGGACGAAAAAGATCTGGCTTTCCAGGGAGGACACAGCCAACACTTGGTAGAGGTGGCAGCACCAGTATAGCGAGCCCCTGCCATCTTGGATTCAGAGCTCTGGTGTGCACCTTCACACCACTGTGTTTAAAAACTCACAGACCGGGGCAAAACTCTTGACACCCTGGTACTCTAGCCCTTTGACGACAGCTATAATATTGATGTGGTCCTTGGTAAAAACGAGTTTGACACCCTTGCTATGGGGGGTTTAAGAGGTGTTAACACCGAACTATGTTGTAGGCATCTAAGGGTGCCCAAAGGTCCCATTGCCACCCATGAAGAAAACGGCACTACAAATATTTGGATCGGCCCTTGCCCAGATTTTGCTCTATGACACAACACTTTTATGTTGTGTTTCCGACGTGAACCCAAAATTTCTTCCACAGGAGTATGACTACACCGGGCCTGACCCACCTGTGATAGTGGATGAATACAAAAACTGAACAATTCGACCTCTTCTCTATGACAGGATAACACACCGAACACAATATTTACAGATGTTATATAATACTGGGCCTGAAAGGTTCCTATTAGGATGTCTGTGAGACCTAGGCGCTGTTGGACCACGGGGAATGACCGAAAATCTATTTATACCACAAATGACGGGAAGCCCCGGGTCTTGTCAATCAAAGCAACAAAGCCCCTTCTACAGTTGGGCCTAAAGTTTGATTCCTCAACTTGAATTTGGAAAGGAATTTTTCCTCCTTTATGAGACAATTGGCCTCTGCCTCGTAGTGGGTTTTTTGCCTTCTTCTGGATCAACACTGTAGGGTTATAGGATGGAACCAATGGAGTTAGGTATTTTTTCCAACCTTATCTACTATGTACCTTGGCCAAATGGTGCTTGAGATCATGCTAGGAGTTCTGGCTAGGATAGAGGGAGAGAGAGCTGCTTTAATCACAATTTGGACATACTGGTGAATGTTGCATGTTGTTGAGAGTGGTTCCTCCATGTGGCTATTTTATAATGGGGGCAGTTTGGATGTTTTTGACCCCTTTCATACAAAAGTGAGGAGCAGGATCATGTATCACCTGGAAGGACCATGAGGCTTCAGATGAAGTCATAAGACGAAGGCCAAAGCTCCATCCACACATTCATAGGAATCTCCCACACACACAGAGCAGAGACCATCAACTATCACTATGTTAAATAAAGGGTTAAGATGGCGGCAAGCATCCCGGGCTGAAGACGGGTGTGAGGAGCAGATGTCATGTTCCCTCGGCTGCAGACACCACGGTCGGTCTTGTGTTGTTGACGGGTAGACGATGAAGAGTCACAGTTGATCCCTTCTCGACAAGTTACAGGTGAGTTTTTACGTGATGGGTGTGACTGACAAAGGGCAGAAGGGCTGATCTTCTGCAGGAGTGGGGTATCATGGACGAGTGGGCGCAACTCAGTGCTGTTTACCAGATCCCGCTGGATCTTCCTCCGGGAGGGGCGAGGATTCTAGCTGAGGCTCGCTTTGGGACATGGTCATCAATCTGAGCACCTGTAGGAGACAGTAATAGTGTTATAGAGACACCTCCTCAAAGATATACAGCACATAAGGTGACCACATGCAGAACGTCAACCAAGTCCTCGAATTCTAAAGATCCAGCCATGTGGACAGAGGAAAAGTGGGTGCCGACTCTCCACCAATGGGAGATGTCAGAGGAAAGAAGTATCGGCCATTTTAGATTTCACCATGCCTGCATGATTTTTCTTATGGGTGATAAAGGGGTGTTCTCACTTTGATGGCATATGGATAGGATACGCTATCACAGTCTGATAGGTGCCTTCAACCCTGCATCTTTTTTGGGAAGGGGCCACTGAAGTGTCCGTTCAGAATGGAGATCCGGTCATATTTTGCACGACTCTCCATTCTTTTCAATGGGAGTCCAGCTGAACACAGTTCTCTCCTCTTCTGGGACCTCCTATAGAACAAAATGAAGAACACACTGCTCCTCTGTGCTGGCAACTCCCATAGAACAGAATGGAGAACACAGCGCTCTCCTGTACTGGGAACCCCCATAGAACAGAACGGAGAACACAGCGCTCCCCTGTACCGGGAACTCCCATAGAACAGAATGGAGAACACAGCGCTCCCCTGTACTGGGAACTCCCATAGAACAGAATGGAGAGAACACAGCACTCCCCTGTATCGGGAACTCCCATAGAACAGAATGGAGAACACAGAGCTCCCCTGTACTGGGAACTCCAATAGATCAGAATGGAGAGAACACAGCGCTCCCCTGTACTGGGAACTCCCATAGAACAGAATGGAGAGAACACAGCGCTCCCCTGTACTGGGAACTCCCATAGAACAGAATGGAGAGAACACAGTGCTCCCCTGTACTGGGAACTCCCATAGAACAGAATGTAGAACACAGCGCTCCCCTGTACTGGGAACTCCCATAGAGGAGAATTGAGAACACAGCGCTCCCCTGTACCGGGAACTCCCATAGAAAAGAATGGAGAAAACACAGCGTTCCCCTATACTGGGAACTCCCATAGAACAGAATGGAGAGAACACAGCGCTCACCTGAACTGGAAACTCCCATAGAGGAGAATGGAGAGAACACAATGCTCTTCTGTACTGGGAGCTCCTATAAAACAGAATGGAGAGATCATAGCGCTCCCCTGTACTGGGAACTCTCATAGAGGAGAATTTAGAGAACACAGCGCTCCCCTGTACTGGGAAATCCCATAGAACAGAATGAAGAACACAGCGCTCCCCTGTACTTGGAACTCCCATAGAGGAGAATGGAGAACACAGCGCCCCCTGTACTGGGAACTCCCATAGAGGAGAATGGAGAACACAGCGCTCTCCTGTACTGGGAACTCCCATAGAGGAGAATGGAGAACACAGCGCTCCCCTGTACTGGGAACTCCCATAGAATAGAATGGAGAACATAGCGCTCCTCTGTACTGGGAACTCCCATAGAACAGAATGGAGAACACAGCGCTCCCATGTACAGAGTCGTGGGTATTCCTGACTGAATTCACATTCTGAGCCTCCACTTTCGGGAGAACGTTCCGAAGACAAGTGCAGGTCTCAGAGGTGGAAGCTGCACCTATCACACCTTCAAGGCATATCCGATTATTGATATTCCATCAAAGTCTATGGTGGGAACACCCCTTTAAGTTGATGCCTGCGGAATATGGAGACGACAGAGGTGTAAGGTAGTGGATTACTCCTCTCCTCCCATTGAAAACAAATGCACATTCAGCCAAACTGTGAGCACGCGCATGGGGGTGGGAGGGGAAGCTATCGGATAAGTATGGACACCTCTACTTCACCATCTACATGCTTTCTTCTACTTCTGACACCAAAGACCAGATGGAAGCCTCGTCTTATGAGAAGACCCCATGATAGGGAAAGACGATTATGATGAGAAAGGAGGACAAACAGGAAAAACAATGGTTGAAGACAACCACACAGTGAAGATGATGATGATTAGAGGACAAAGGCTGGGCCCACACCTCACACCGCACCGGAACACACGACTCGTCAAACACGTCTGGACCCTCCGGCTTACAAGATAGGGCCACATCTCACAGTATCTAATACCACAGGAATCTTTAGAGGAGTCTGAACCCTAGGGCTCAGAACATGGGACCACACCTCACAGGATCTGATACCACAGGACTCTTTAGAGGAGTCCGGACCCTAGTGGTCACAGTATAGAGCCACACTTCTAAGTATCTGATACCACAGGACTCTTTAGAGGAGTCCGGACCCTAGCGGTCACAGTATAGAGTCACACTTCTCAGTATCTGATACCACAGGAGTCTTCAGAGGAGTCCGGACCCTAGCGGTCACAGTATAGAGTCACACTTCTCAGTATCTGATACCACAGGACTCTTCAGAGGAGTCCGGACCCTAGTGGTCACAGTATAGAGCCACACTTCTCAGTATCTGATACCACAAGACTCTTCAGAGGAGTCTGGACCCTAGCGGTTACAGTATAGGGCCACACTTCTCAGTATCTGATACCACAGGACTCTTCAGAGGAGACCAGACCCAAGCAGTCACAGTATAGGGCCACACCGCTCAGATACCACAGGACTCAGTCTGGACCCTAGGGGTCACAGCATAGGGCCACACCTCAAATGATCTGATACCACAGGACTCTTCAGAAGAGTCAGGAACCTAGGGGTCAGAACATGGGGCCACACCTCACACTTCACTGGATCTGATACCACAGGACTCTTCAGAAGAGTCAGGAACCTAGGGGTCAGAACATGGGGCCACACCTCACACTTCACTGGATCTGATACCACAGGACTCTTCAGAGGAGTCCGGATCCTAGAGGTCAGAACATGGGTCCACACCTCACAGGATCTGATACAACAGGACTCTTCAGAGTAGCATGGACCCAAGAGGTCAGAGCATGGGGCCACACCTCACAAGATCTGATACCATAGGACTCTTCAGAGTCTTGTGGAGTCCAGGACCTGATGGGGCACCATAGGTCTATACAATATGAGGCCAGAGGTTTTAATGTTATGGCTGACTGGTGAGAACAGTCTATTGAAGTGACGTGTATGGGACCGTGGGTCAATGCCGGGTCAGGGGTGTGGGGCACTCGCCAGATAAGCTGAAGCTGGACTCATGCAGATCCCGCATGCCGCCATGACGGGTGCTTGGCCGGGTTGGAGTATCTGCCATGGGACTTCCCGTTTCCTTCTTCCCAGCGTTCACCACCACCACCACGTCTCCCTGATACGGAGTACGGTCCACACACTTTAGGCTCAGGATCTAAAACACATAAAAAACACAATTTTAGACACTGGGGAATAATATCGGACGTGAAAATCACAGAAATGCTGCATGCCGGATTATCAGGCGCGCGTCTGATGCTCCACAATTTACTCCCTGAATGGTGGCATGGGCGTGTTGAGCCTGATGTGCATACACAGTAATGGACTGTGGTCTCTAGGGCCCACAAGTGGAGTTAATTCCTGGGGGCCACCAGTGGAGTTGATTCTTAGGGCCACCAGTGAAGATGATTCTTGGGGCCCACCAGTGGAGATGATTCCTGGAGGCCGCCAGTGGAGTTGATTCTTGGAGGCCACCAGTGGAGTTGATTCTTGGAGGCCACCAGTGGAGATGATTCTTGGAGGCCACCAGTGGAGGATTAGATTTCTTGGGGCCACCGGTTGGAGATAATTCTCCTTGGATAGGAGGCCACCAGTGGATATGCTTCTTGGAGGCCACCAGTGAGTTGATTCTTGGAGGCCACCAGTGATGTTGATTCTTGGTGCCCACCAGTGGAGATGATTCTTGGGGCCCACCAGTGGAGATGATTCTTGGGGCTCACCAGTGGAGATGATTCTTGGGGCCCACCAGTGGAGTTGATTCTTGGGGACCACCAGTGGAGATGATTCTTGGAGGCCACCAGTGGAGATGATTTTTTGGGCCCACCAATGGAGCTGATTCCTGGAGCCCAGCAGTGACAATGTCTTTGGGCCCACTAGTGGAGTTGAGTCTTGGGGCCCAGCAGTGGAGTTGATTCTTTGGTTCCACCTGTGGAGCTGATTCTTGGGTCCTGCCAGTGGAGCTGATTCTTGAGTCCCACCACTGGAGCTAATTCTTGGGTCCCACCACTGGAGCTAATTCTTGGGTCCCACCAGTGGAGCTAATTCTTGGGTCACACCAGTGGAGCTGATTCTTGAGGCCCACCAGTAGAGATGATTTTTGAGCCCCACCAGTGGAGATGATTCTTGGGGTGCACCAGTGGAGCTGATTTTTGGGGCCCAATAGTGGAAATGATTCCTGGAGCCCAGCAGTGAAGTTGATTCTTGGGGCTCAGCAGTGGAGTTGATTCTTGGGGCCCACCAGTGGAGTTAATTCTTGGGGCCCACCAGTGAAGTTGAATCTTAAGGCCCACCAGTACAGCTATTATTGGGCCCACCAGTACAGCTGATTATTGGGGGCACCAGTGTAATTGATTCTTGAGGCCTACCTTTGGGGTCGAATCTTGAGGCCCACCGGTACAGCTGATTATTGGGGCCAACAGTGGAGCTTATTTTTGGGGGCACCAGTGTAGTTGATTCTTGAGGCCCACCAGTGGGGTTGAATCTTGGAGGCCACCAGTGGAGTTAATTCTTGGAGGCCACCAGTGGAGATGATTCTTGGAGGACACCAGTGGAGATAATTCTTGGAGGCCACCAGTGTAGATAATTCTTGGAGGCCACCAATGGAGATAATTCTTGGAGGCCACCAGTGGAGATAATTCTCGGAGGCCACCAGTGGAGATAATTCTTGGAGGCCACCAGTGGAGATGATTCTTGGTGCCCACCCGTGGCGATCATTCTTGGGGCCCACCTGTGGCGATGTTTCTGGGGGCCCCCCAGGGGTTATTATTCTTGTGGCCACCAGTGGAGATGATTCTTGGAGGCCACCAGTGGAGATGATTTTTGGGGCCCACCAATGGAGCTGATTCCTGGAGCCCAGCAGTGACAATGAGTCTTTGGGCCCACTAGTGGAGTTGAGTCTTGGGGCCCAGCAGTGGAGTTGATTCTTGGGTTCCACCTGTGGAGCTGATTCTTGGGTCCCGCCAGTGGAGCTGATTCTTGGGGTGCACCAGTGGAGCTGATTCTTGAGTCCCACCAGTGGAGCTAATTCTTGGGTCCCACCAGTGGAGCTAATTCTTGAGACCCACCAGTAGAGATGATTTTTGAGCCCCACCAGTGGAGATGATTCTTGGGGAACACCAGTGGAGATAATTCTTGTGGCCCACCAGTGGAGATGATTTTTGTGGCCCACCAGTAATGATGATTCTTGGGATGCACCAGTGGAGCTGATTTTTGGGGCCCACTAGTGGAGATGATTCCTGGAGCCCAGCAGTGAAGTTGATTCTTGGGGCTCAGCAGTGGAGTTGATTCTTGGGGCCCACCAGTGGAGTTAATTCTTGGGGCCCACCAGTGAAGTTGAATCTTGAGGCCCACCAGTACAGCTGATTATTGGGCCCACCAGTACAGCTGATTATTGGGGGCACCAGTGTAGTTGATTCTTGAGGCCTACCTTTGGGGTTGAATCTTGAGGCCCACCAGTACAGCTGATTATTGGGGCCAACAGTGGAGCTTATTTTTGAGGGCACCAGTGTTGTTGATTCTTGAGGCCCACCAGTGGGGTTGAATCTTGGGGCCAACCAGTGAGGTTCAATCTTGAGGCCACCAGTGTAGTTGATTCTTGAAGCCACCAGTGGAGTTGAATCTTGAGGCCCACCAGTACAGCTGATTATTGGGGCCAACAGTGGAGCTTATTTTTGGGGGCACCAGTGTAGTTGATTCCTGAGGCCCACCAGTGGGGTTGAATCTCGGGGCCCACCAGTGGGATTCAATCTAAAGGTCACCAGTGGAGCTTATTCTTGAGCCCACCCTACAGCTACTGTACAAGACCATTTTTTTCTGCCTCTCTTTCTCTTCTAAGGTGCAGCTCCATGCCTGCCCTGCCAAAGGGGCACTATGCCAAGGGGCCCAACATTCTGTTCATCCTGCTCCCTGTGGGCCAGTCCATGGCTGTGCATACCCATCATTAGCAGCAGATAATGAGAGACATAGCTTTAACATAAGCCTAGACCTGCAATGAGGTCTACAAGTCCAGTGGTTCACAATATCTGCTAATCTGGCACTTGGTCAGACCCCATCTTGTGGGGTTATAGGATACAAGTTACCCTGCGATGGTGCCACAGCCTCACCAAGCACAATCTCCATCATACAGGAGGATACTGACCAAGGACTTCTGTAGATGAAATGTACTACTGCCCCTAGGGGTAAATCTGAGGAACCACATCAAATTCGGTACAGTATATAAGGTGACTATATACCACCAGCTACAGGAACGACAGAGCTGAAGGTTTGTTACAGTGTATCAGTGCAGGCAGTATACCTCAGTCCCGAGTCACAAATCTCTCTGTAGTCCTGAAGGTTTGTTACAGTGTATTAGCACAGGTGAAACATCTCAGCCTGGACTCAGTTATGATCTGTGGCCCCTAATCTTAACCCCAGGACATCAAGTACTGTTCCCGTCCACCCTTTCCCACGGAGGCCCCTGGTCCTAACCTTTTCCTTCTGTATCATCTTCTTGTATAGAAAGTCTGGATATGTCCTCATGGGGAAGAAAGCCCCAGAGCCCTCCGCGCACATGAAGACTCCATTCTCGTAGACCACGCGGCCGCGGCTGATGGTGACCAGGGGGACGCCGTGGCAGCGCATGTTCTCGTACAGATTGATATCACCGCCCTGGACCTGGGTGCTGGCTGAGATGGTCCTGGGGGACAGAGAGGAGACGTGAGGATAAGACTTGGAGAAGACTCTTCTCACATCTAAAGTTCAGATTTGCAGTTTAGATTTAGCCTCAACCAAGGCGCTACTTACATCTCAATGGCTGGACTAAAGACTGAACCCAGTAGGAGGCAACACAAGCCCCTGTGCTACTTGGGAAAGATAAACAGGTGCAGCTGATTGCTGAGCAGTAGCTCACACACCCCTCCACTAGGGGGACAATTAGATGATGAAAAACTGCACATTGAATTAATACCGGTTGCAGAAAAGCCACAGTATAATACATGGGGTGTGTGTGCTACTGCTCAGCAATTACCTGCACATGCTTATCTTTCCCAAGTAACACAGTGGCTTGTGTTGCCTCCTACTGCGTTCAGTCTAGTCCAGCCATTGAGCTGTAAGTATGGCCTTGTTGTGTTTTTGAGTAAATAATGTCCTATTTTAATGTGATTTTTCTGTAAATTGTTAGTGTAGGGACTCGCAGGACATGAGGAACCTTGACGAGGTTTGCGAGCTTACGTATAGTGGCAACGGTGTCAACTACTACCTCATATTTGATATTTTTCCAGTTCTTTTTTGACTGTTCCCATCTTGGTTTATGCACTCCACCCACCTGCACAGGCTTTTCAACCCCTTCCTGACGGACGGTCATAATAATATGCCTCTAAATTTTTTTCCTCCTCGCCTTCTGAAAGGCATAACTTTTTTTATTTTTCCACCTACATAGACCTATGAGGGCTTTTATTTTGCGGAACAAGATGTACTTTCTAATGGTGTTATTCATATTACTATAGAGTATACTGGGAAACCGCAAAAAAATTGTAAGTGGGGCAAAATGTGAAAAAGATTTCTTGCTCCATGTTTGCAGGATTTTTTTTACGGCGTTCATTCTTCAGTAAAAATGATGTGTTCTCTGTATTCTACAGGTTGATCCGAATCCACCAATACCAAACATGTAGGGTTTCCGTTATGTTTTGGTACCGTAAAAAAATCTAAACACTTTCTATTTTTGAAATTTGCGGTGCAATTTTGTGCGAACAATAGCTTTTTTGTACTAACACCTACGGACGTCAGTGAGGCGGCATTTGTTGCGAGCTGAAGTGCACTTTTTATTGCTCGCAGTTTGGAATACAGGCAACTTTTTTGATCACTTTTATACCAATTTTTATGGGACGTGTAATGACCAAAAAAAACACGCAATTTTGGCGTTTGGAATTTTTTTCTTCTCCGGTGTTCAGCGTACAGGATAAATGATGTTATATTTTTATAGATCAGACTTATTCGGACGCGGCGATACCAAATATGTGTAACTTTTATTTATTTTTTTTTTATTTGTAAAAATGATGGTATTGTTTTAATCCGACTTTTTTAGGGGTAACACTGTTAAACTTTATTTTTTTATTTAACTTGAATTCAGGGCGTAGCGGAGGGATTTAATTAAGCTAACTTTTTTTTTTACAAAATGCATTAGGATGTACCAAGATGGCGGTTTCCCCACTTCCTGCCTGGAGCTGGATAGTGGGGAAATTCAAAACATCACAAGGCTTCCCGCTGCCATGTTCAGCCATCGGATCCCTGCAGTTACGCTGCAGGGGCTCCGCTCGGAGTGAAGAGCGGTGTGCGGCACCGTTTTTCATTCATTTAGACGCCGCGGCCATCTTTGCCACGGCGTCTAAGGGATTAAACAGTGTGGGGGGGGGCGGTGGTACCACCCCGCGCTGTAACCGCCGGTTGTTAGCTGCAATTAGCCGCTAACACCCCGCAGCTGTGTAATCATACATAATAGGTCAGTAAGGTGTTATTCAGATCAGGTTTGTAGCTGGAGCCTTCTAACCCTGAAATGTGGATGTCTGAACAGACACCAAGAGAGGAAGCACGTAGCGTGGGTTCCCACCTGAATTGGGCTCGCCTTGCCGCGGTAGGTGGGCATTTACAGTTTTAATAAAAAATGTACACTAAGAATCTCATATTTTTATACTGTATATGCTCCATAGTAGCAGAAATGCTTTTTCAAAAATTTCTTATGACCATTTTTAATGCCTTTAGAGTGCTGCTGATATTGTATTGTGTTTGCATAGCTTTTGACTGCCACACCAGTGTGCACCTATACGTTTATTCTTCAAAAAACGGATGTGCTAACCAGTTTTGGTTTTTTGAATGTTTTTCCAGTATGTCATTTTTTTTTCTCCTAAATACTGGGGAGCAGGGGATGTCTATATTTTGTGTTGGACACTGAAAAAGTGCTGGGCAGCCTGCCAAATCTAATAGCATGGGTGTCACTAATAGGCTGTAAGCCGGCATGGTGCGCCAAACGTATCTGTAGAAATGGCACCCTTTTGTATCGCCTTATCTATATGCAATTATGATACCAGCAACCACCCCCCCTTATACATAGAAGGCTGTGAGTGGTTGTCTTATCGGTATTTTTGCATTTGTGCAATCCACCCATGTATTAGGCTTTTCTGGCAACTGGTGTGACCTGGCATCAATTCAATGTGCAGTTTTTCATCATCTAATTGTCCCCCTAGTGGAGGGGTGTGTGAGCTACTGCTCAGCAATTACCTGCACCTGTCTATCTTTCCCAAATACCACAGGGGCCTGTGTTGCCTCCTACTGGGTTCAGTTTATAGTCCAGCCATTGATCTGTAAGTATGGCGTTTTTGAGTAAATAATGTCCCATTTTTCTGTGATATTTCCCTGCGCGCCACAATGTCGCCACACCCGCCAAAACACGGTGCATTGCTTATCAGGTGAGGGCAGGATCTCTATTTTGGTGTGATGGCGTCCCAGCACGGTGAACTATATCAATTAGCATTCTGGGCCCTAATGTAGTATTATTGGGTTAGGCCCCTCCTCAGGCACTAAGGCCTGGGTGTGACTTCGAAAATGAACACCCCCTATAGTTATGCCCCAGTGGCTGCCATACAAGAGGCCTGGGCTCCACAACCAAACAAATCACGTACCTCGTAGCTTCGGGGTCCCAGACCACCACGTCGGCGTCAGCCCCGGGGATGATGCGTCCTTTCCGTGGGTACATGTTGTGGATCTTGGCTGCGTTGGAGCTCGTCACCGCCACAAAACGGTTCTCGTCCATCTTACCGCCCACCTGCAGACGTACACGTTATAAGGGGCTGAGACGCAAAATCAGGTGACTACAGGTAGGGACACCCAGCCACTGGGGGGGTTACTGTTCTGCTGCAGGACAGTACTTGGAAACCTAGGGTACATCCACTGTGATAGAACGACAACTACCAGTAGATGGCGTCGGGTGACTGATCATTGACAAAACAAATAGCGCCCCAGACCACAGTTATGTCTAGGGCAGATATGTAAATGATAACAGGGGATGTCTGGTTAGACACTGGCCGTAATAGTGCTTCCACCACTGTCCGTAGAAAGGGGCTACTTTTGGGTAGTACACTCTAGTGAGAGATTGTTGACAGCTATACACATCTCTATGATGGACTCAAAGACATTATTTCCAATTGAAAAACTCTGAGGGGGATAATCATTGGACTGCGAGAAGCAGAAGGGTGGTGGTCGGTCTCCCCTTCATATGCAGTGGTGTTGTGAATTAAAAACCTGGACTGTTCTAGATTGGAGCCGTATGGTCTATAGTGATGAATCCTGGATCTTTTTGTTGTCTGGTGATGGTGAGGTAGGATTCTGGAGGCCTTGTGGTCAGCGCCTCTTCCTGCCTCTGCTGTGGAGCAACTGCCCTAAGTGCTGGCGTCACGATCTGGAGCCACCGCATACGACAGAAAGTCACCCCTAGTATTGATACGGGGATGCAGCACAGTCATATGTGAAGGAGGTTCTGCCGCCACATATGTCGCTTCTCATGGCTTCCACCTGGCAGGATATTGCTCCCCACACACAGAGGGCTTCCAGGAATGTCTCCTCCACACTGTAACACTGCCCTGGCCCGGTCTCCCGATTTATCACCAAACAAGCATCTATAGGACCAGCTGGGCCCAGTGGCTTCAGCAAACTACAAGTGTGATGCACCTATAGGCTTAGCTGTAACATCTGTGGGCACATGTGCTGCAGTGCACCATACGAGACCTGTATACCTCCATCCCAACCATATCTCATCTTGTATCCAGGCTACAGGCGACCACCATGGACTAAAACCTCCGTTCAGTTGTACAGATTCCCCAATAAACTTCTCCTTTCCTCTAATATTGAGATCACTTGCTTATATCATCATCACAGTCAGACAAGTACTATAATTACTTCAACAATAACAACAACTAGGACAACAATGATTAGAGCAACTACAACATCTACAACAGTGCTATAACAACAAGTACGACAAGAAAAGCAGCAACTACAACAAAAACTAGCAAAGTAAGTAAAATTCCAACAACAACAAGTATATGAACTAGAGCTGCAACAAAAACTACTAGAACATCAACAACTACAACAATAGCAACTAAAATAGGAACAACAACTACAACAATAACAACTAAAATAGGAACAACAACTACAACATTAACAACTACAACAATATCTACTACGACAAGAACAGTAATAATAGCAACAAGAACAGCAACTACATCTACAATAGCAATTAGAACAACACAACTACAAGTGCAACTACAGCAGCAACAAAAACTACATCAGCAGCTAATATAATAGCTACGACAACAACTAAAGCAAGAACAACAACTGTACCACCAACAGCTCCTACAGCATCAACAACTACAATAACTACGACAACAATAACTAAAGCAAGAACAACTACAACAACTACAACATTAAAAATAACAAGAAGAGTAACTACAACACCTACAACAGCAACTATAACATCTGCAAGTACAACAACTACAGCAGCAACAACTACAACATCCACTACCACTACAATAATTACGGCAACAAATAAAGAAAGCGCAACAACAACCACCACAACTATAAGGGTATGTTCACACGGTGTCTTGTTGCATGTACCTGAGCACGCTGTGTGTTTTAAAAAGAGCGGGGGGTTTGGATGGACCCATTCACTTCTATTATCTCTGGAAGACGGAGGTAATTCATAGCTCTCTGTGAGAGCTATGAATTACTGTATGCAAAGAGTGATTGTAGGAACGGCTCACCTGAGGTCCGGGATAAGTAGCTTCAGACTGCTGCACAGCAGAGGGGGCAAGTCCTCATTCAAATCCACATAGAAAGCTCAAATAGCCAGCGCGGTCAGAGCATATAGATATTCATCTAAGCGGATGGTTTTGATTATTTGTTTGCAGAGTTGTTGTTTTTTGTTTAGTTTATGTTTTTGTTTTTTTTTGCTGGGATGCACAGACTTAATTTTATTATGGGCTGTAATTATATTTAAGGCCGTCAACAACAGCTGTGACTAGACCATGTTCTTATGATTTTGATTATTTGTTTGCAGAGTTGTTGCTTTTTGTATAGTTGATTTTATTTATTTTTTTTTTTTTTTTTCCATTATTTGCTGGGATGCACAGAGTTAATTTTATTATGGGCTGTAATTATATGTAAGGCCGTCAACAACAGCTGTGACTAGACCATGAGGAAGGGTCACATGACCCGAAACGCGTCGGTCGGTTCGGATGGTGGCTAATGCACTCTTGGGGATGTTATCCGTTGATTTAACCTATGGATGTTTGGACTTTTTAATTGTCATGAAATAAAAAAGGAAGATTTTAACATATTTTTCCGCTTGGATGAATATCTATATGCTCTGACCGCGCTGGCTATTTGAGCTTTCTATGAATTACTGTAGTTACAGGCCGTATTTCGGGGCGTATTGCAGCACAATTACGCCCCGAAATACGGCCTGAAAGACACAGTGTGAACATACCTTAATAATAACTACACATCAACAACTACTATTACGACGGCAACAACAACTAAAGCAAGAGTTGCAACTACAACAACTACAATAACATCAAAAACTACAACAACTAAAGCAAGAACATCAACTAAAATAACTACACCACCAACAACTACTACAATAACTGCATAAACAACTAAAGAAAGAACAGCAAATAAAAAAAGTATAACTTCAAACGACAGGAACAGCAACTACAACATCTACAACAGGAACTAGAACTACAAGTATAACTACAGCAACAAAAACACATGCTACATCTACAACTACTACAATAATAATAATAATAATAATAATAAGAAGAAGAAGAAGAAGAAGAATAGCAACAAAAGGACTAGCAACTACAACAACATCTACAACAGGAACTATAACTACAAGTATAGCAACAGCGGCAAAACACTTCTACATCTAAAACTACAATAATAATAATAATAGCAACAACAACAGTAAGAGCAAATATAACAACAACTACAATAACGACAGCAACCACAACTCCAACAAGTACAATAACTATAGCAACAGCAACAACTACTACTACACCAACCACAACTCCAACAAGTACAACAACTATAGCAACAACTACAACAATAATAATAATAAGAAGAAGAAGAATAGCAACAACAGGAACAGCATCTACAACAACATCTACAACAGGAACTATAACTACAAGTATAGCAACAGCAGCAAAACACTGCTACATCTAAAACTACAATAAGAAGAATAGCAACAACAACAGGAAGAGAAACTATAACAACAACTACAATAATGACAGCAACAACTACTACTACACCAACCACAACTCCAACAAGTACAACAACTATAGCAACAACAACAACTACTACACCAACCACCACTCCAACAAGTACAACAACTATAGCAACAGCAAAAACTACTACTACATCAACCACAACTCCAACAAGTACAACAACTATAACGACAGCAACAACTACTACTACACCAACCACAACTCCAACAAGTACAACAACTACTACTACACCAACCACAACTCCAACAAGTACAACAGCTATAGCAACAACAACTACTACAATAATAATAATAAGAAGAATAGCAACAACAGGAACAGCAACTACAACAACATCTACAACAGGAACTATAACTAGAGGTATAGCAACAGCAGCAAAACACTGCTACATCTAAAACTACAATAATAATAAGAAGAATAGCAACAACAACAGGAAGAGCAACTATAACAACAACTACAATAACAACAGCAACAACTACTTCTACACCAACCACAACTCCAACAAGTACAACAACTATAGCGACAGCAACAACTACTACTACACCAACCACAACTCCAACAAGTACAACAACTATAGCAACAACAACTACTACTACACCAACCACAACTCCAACAAGTACAACAACTATAGCGACAACAACAACTACTACAGCAGCAAAAACTTCTACAGCCACAACAAAAAACAGAAATTACAACAACACCTCCTCCTTCTTCTTGTGGGTTTTTTTCCGTCAATGAGTGTAGTTTTGAAGCAGCTGGAGTGCCACAGGATGTCAAGCACTGGCTGCATCTATTTCAGCACCCTGGTCGGTATCAGCACCACTCCAGCCGTTGCAAATGCCAAATGGCTGGGAATTGTAGATTTACAACAGCTGGTTACTGACCTGGCGCAAATCAGCGGCAATATGGTAAAACCAGGGAGGTTATCACCAATGGTGTAGTGCTGCAGACTCACCACGCCTCGCTCCCAGATGACGCTCATGCGGTCCTGCACGCCTCCGACTCCGTGTGGTATTTTGGTGAAGTCATCTTTGCCCATTGCCTTCTGTTTGGTGGTGAACGTCCTGTGGTCGGAGGCCACCACATTCAAGGTGTCACTGGTGAAAAGTCAAGTCGGACGTGTGTTAAAGGGGTCTCCTGGCTTCATGAAGCTCACATACAATCCCCAAGTTGCTTTTATTTTGTCCCTGGCGATTCCCTGCCTGCTGACTCTCATTCTCAACTATAAGTCTCATCTACCTCGTTCCATACAGAGGACAGCTCTCGCCCCTTAGTCCTACAGATCAATGAGAAGACCCAAGTCTAATGATGACCCCTCCTGGTGGGTCTCAGTGACGTGTAAGGGTCAATACCAGGGCCCACTAAGGTTAGCCTGCCCCACCCCAATACCAGCATCTTCCCAGTCTGATGCACCAACCATCCAGGTCTATTCTTACCATGACGTGCCCACTCACTCCTGTATTGCCTTCAGCTGGTCTATGGAGTCGCCACCTCCCGAATGTTCCAGGAATTGATGGGGGTCCCCAAAAAGTGTGTAATAATGAAGAGTCACTTACTTGGCCAGCAGACTCATGAGGGAATTGGGGGTGTTGGAGTCTAGACGGAGCGGGGGGACAGTGACGTAGGCGGCAGCGTGTGACCAGTCCTGGTGGTAGTAATGGAGACCGTTCAGGGTGGCGTGGGCCGTGGTGGTCTCGGCGTAAACCGGTTTCCCTGAAATAAAAAAATAATAATCATGTAAAGGTTTTTAGAGTTTTTATTCTCTCTGAGCAACACTCAGGACGGTTGTGGGTAAAGAGACAGGATATGTGCGGGTCATATCCACAGCCCAAGGGACTAATGAAGGATGAGACATAATAAAGTGGAAATTATAGCAAGTACTTTTTTCAGTACTTACTTGTATAACACGGCCGCCTGTATCTAGGTGATGTACATAACCCGGCCGCCTGCCACTAGGTGATGCATATAACACGGCCGCCTGCCTCTAGGTGATGTATATAACACGGCCGCCTGCCTCTAGATGATGTATATAACACGGCCGCCTGCCTCTAGGTGACGTATATAACATGGCCTCCTGCCTCTAGGTGATGTATATAACACGGGCACCTGCCTCTAGATGATGTATATCACACGGCCACCGGTTTCTAGGTGATGTATATAACACGGCCTCCTGCCTCTAGGTGATGTATATAAAACGTCCGCCTGACTCTAGGTGATGTATAAAACACGGCCTCCTGACTCTAGGTGATGTATATAACACAGGCGCCTGCCTCTAGGTGATGTATATAACACGGGCGCCTGCCTCTAGGTGATGTATATAACACGGCCTCCTGCCTCTAGATGATGTATATCACACGGCCACCGGTTTCTAGGTGATGTATATAACACGGCCTTCTGCCTCTAGGTGCTGTATATAACACGGCCGCCTGCCTCTAGGTGATGTATATAACACGGCCTCCTGCCTCTAGGTGATGTATATAACACGGCCACCTGCCTCTAGGTGATGTATATAACACGGCCGCCTGTCTCTAGGTGATGTATATAACACGGCCGCCTGTCTCTAGGTGATGTATATAACACGGCCGCCTGCCTCTAGGTGATGTATATAACACGGCCGCCTGCCTCTAGGTGATGTATATAACACGGCCTCCTGCCTCTAGGTGATGTATATAACACGGTCGCCTGTCTCTAGGTGATGTATATAACAATGCTGCCTGTCTCTAGGTGATGGATAGAACACTGCCGCCTGCCTCTAGGTGATGTATAGAACACGGCCACCTGCCTCTAGGTGATGTATATAACACGGCCGCCTGCCTCTAGGTGATGTATATAACACGACCGCCTGTCTCTAGTTGATGTATATAACACGGCCGCCTGCCTCTAGGTGATGTATATAACACCGGCCTCCTGCCTCTAGTGATGTATAAAAACACGGCCACCTGCCTCTAGGTGATGTATATAACACAGCCGCCTGTTTCTAGGTGATGTATATAACACGGCCGCCTGTCTCTAGGTGATGTATATAACACGGCCGCCTGCCTCTAGGTGATGTATATAACACGGCCTCCTGTCTCTAGGTGATGTATATAACACGGCCGCCAGTCTCTCGGTGATGTATCTATCACAGCCGCGTGCCTCTAGGTTATGTATATAACACGGCCGCCTGTCTCTAGGTGATGTATATAACACGGCCGCCTGCCTCTAGGTGATGTATATAACACGGCCACCTGCCTCTAGGTGATGTATATAACACGGCCACCTGCCTCTAGGTGATGTATATAACACGGCCACCTGCCTCTAGGTGATGTATATAACACGGCCACCTGCCTCTAGGTGATGTATATAACACGGCCGCCTGCCTCTAGGTGATGTATATAACACGGCCACCTGCCTCTAGGTGATGTATATAACACGGCCACCTGCCTCTAGGTGATGTATATAACACGGCCGCCTGTCTCTAGGTGATGTATATAACACGGCCGCCTGACTGTGGGGGAGGTAAGTGACACGGCCGCCTGCCTCTAGGTGATGTATATAACACGGCCGCCTGCCTCTAGGTGATGTATATAACACGGCCTCCTGCCTCTAGGTGATGTATATAACACGGCCGCCTGTCTCTAGGTGATGTATATAACACGGCCGCCTGCCTCTAGGTGATGTATATAACACGGCCGCCTGCCTCTAGGTGATGTATATAACACGGCCGCCTGCCTCTAGGTGATGTATATAACACGGCCGCCTGTCTCTAGGTGATGTATATAACACGGCCGCCTGTCTCTAGGTGATGTATATAACACGGCCGCCTGTCTCTAGGTGATGTATATAACACGGCCACCGGTTTCTAGGTGATGTATATAACACGGCCACCTGTCTGTAGGTGATGTATAGAAAACGGTCGCCTGTCTCTAGGTGATGTATATAACACGGCCTCCTGCCTCTAGGTGATGTATATAACACGGTCGCCTGTCTCTAGGTGATGTATATAACACGGCCGCCTGTCTCTAGATGATGTATATCACACGGCCACCGGTTTCTAGGTGCTGTATATAACACGGGCGCCTGCCTCTAGGTGATGTATATAACATAACCGACTGTCTCTAGGTGATGTATATAACACGGCCGCCTGTCTCTAGGTGATGTATATAACACGGCCTCCTGCCTCTAGGTGATGTATATAACACGGCCGCCTGTCTCTATGTGATGTATATAACACGGCCACCTGCCTCTAGGTGATGTATATAACACGGCCACCTGCCTCTAGGTGATGTATATAACACGGCCACCTGTCTCTAGGTGATGTATATAACACGGCCGCCTGTCTCTAGATGATGTATATCACACAGGCGCCTGTCTCTAGGTGATGTATAACATGGCCGTCTGTCTCTAGGTGATGTCTATAACACGGCCGCCTGTCTCTAGATGATGTATATAACACGGCCGACTGTCTCTAGATGATGTATATAACACGGCTGTCTGTCTCTAGGTGATGTATATAACACGGCCTCCTGCCTCTAGGTGATGTATATAAAACGTCCGCCTGTCTCTAGGTGATGTATATAACACGGCCGCCTGTCTCTGGGTGATATATATAACATGGCCGTCTGTCTCTAGGTGATGTATACAACACGGCCGCCTGTCTCTTGGTGATCTATATAACATGGCCGTCTGTCTCTAGGTGATGTATATAACATGGCCGTCTGTCTCTAGGTGATGTATACAACACGGCCGCCTGTCTCTGGGTGATGTATATAACACGGCCGCCTGTCTATAGGTGATGTATAATACGTCCGCCTGTCTCTAGGTGATGTATATAACACGGCCACCTGCCTCTAGGTGATGTATATAACACGGCCACCTGCCTCTAGGTGATGTATATAACACGGCCACCTGCCTCTAGGTGATGTATATAACACGGCCGCCTGTCTCTGGGTGATGTATATAACACGGCCGCCTGTCTCTAGGTGATGTATATAACACGGCCGCCTGCCTCTAGGTGATGTATATAACACGGCCACCTGCCTCTAGGTGATGTATATAACACGGCCCCCTGCCTCTAGGTGATGTATATAAACACGGCGCGCTGTCTCTAGGTGATGTATATAACACTCCGCCTGCTCTAGTGATGTAATAACATCGCCTGCCTCTGGGTTTGATGTATATAACACGGCCGCCTGCCTCTAGGTGATGTATATAACACGGCCGCCTGTCTCTAGGTGATGTATATAACACGGCCACCTGCCTCTAGGTGATGTATATAACACGGCCGCCTGCCTCTAGGTGATGTATATAAACACGGCCGCCTGTCTATAGGTGATGTATAAACGCCGCCTGTCTCTGGGTGATGTATATAACACGGCCACCTGCCTCTCGGTGATGTATATAACACGGCCGCCTGCCTCTAGGTGATGTATATAACACGGCCGCCTGTCTGTAGGTGTTGTATAATACGTCCGCCTGTCTCTAGGTGATGTATATAACACGGCCGCCTGTCTCTAGGTGATGTATATAACACGGCCGCCTGTCTCTAGGTGATGAACCTTAGGAGACAGTATCTCACAAGGATATATGGCCATCACTTCAGGTACACAGCGCCCCCTGTCACGCTGCACACAGGTCTCACCTTGCATTTTGGCAGAAGCAATGACATCTCCTGCTGACATACTGGACACGTTCACCAAGTACACAGGGCAAAAGGTCTAAGAAGTGGAGACAGAGAGGAGGCTACAAGGTTAGTGGAGCAGAAAACACAGAAATCAGGATAACTCGCCGACTAAGAAGTGACAAAGCCATAAACCTCCTGCACAAAACACAGACCTTACCCTATATACCCCCCCAGGAGGAGACATCACACTATATACCCCCCCAGGAGGAGACATCACACTATATATCCCCCCCCCCCACCCCCAGGAGGAGACATCACACTATATACCCCCCCAGGAGGAGACATCACACTATATACCCCCCCAGGAGGAGACATCACACTATATATCCCCCCCAGGAGGAGGACACACACTATATATCACCCCCAGGAGGAGACATTACACTATATATCCCCCCAGGAGGAGGAGGAGACATCACACTATATATCCCCCCCGAGGAGAGGAGACATCACACTATAATATCCCCACCCCCCCCCCCAGGAGGAGACATCACACCATAACCCCCCCCCCCCCCCCCAGGAGTAGACATCACACTATATATCCCCTCCCCAGGAGACATCACACTATATATCCCCACCAGGAGGAGATATCACACTATATATCCCCCCCCCCAGAGGAGACATCACACTATATATCCCCCCCCCCCCCAGGAGGAGACATAACACTATATATCCCCCCCCCCCCCAGGAGTAGATATCACACTATATATCCCACCAGGAGTAGATATCACACTATATATCCCCCCAGGAGTAGATATCACACTATATACCCTCCCCCCCTCAGGAGTAGATATCACACCATACATCCCCCCCAGGAGGAGACATCACACTATATATCACCTCCAGGACGATACATCACACTATACAGTACATCCCCCCCAGGAGGAGACATCACACTCTATATCCCCCCAGGAGGAGACATCACACTATACAGTGGGGGAAAAAAAGTATTTAGTCAGCCAACACTGATAACCTCCCTTGATCTGGGACTCCACGCAAGATCTCGTGGTTTCAAACCCCGTGGTTTCAAAATGATCACAAGAACAGTGAGCAAACATCCCAGAACCACACAGGGGGACCTAGTGACCTGCAGAGAGCTGGGACCAATGTAACAAAGGCTACCATCAGTAGGGACCAGGACAACTGATCCATGTACATGAAAGAATGAATAGGGCCAGGTATCGTGAGATTTTGAGTGCAAACCTCTTCCATGAGCAAGGCCATTGAAGATGAAACGTGGCTGGGTCTTTCAGCATGACAATGATCCCAAGCACGAATATATACACGGACTTCTATCTGGGACCGGGTGCAAGGGCGTGTATAATGGGTGCCTTCACTTACCCAACATAAGTCCAATCAATAGTAGCAAACACTCCACTAGCTTGAGGAAACGTCCGGCTGCACACACCTGTGCAGATTACTCTGAGAATGGACTTGTCTTAGAACACTGCCTGCCATATCTATGGACTGACTACTTGATACTCCTTTGCCGGAGATCTAAAACCGCAAGTGCAATTTTTCCTATATGTTTATACACTTTTATGTGAGTTATGGCTTAATGAAAATGCCTAAATAAATATTTCAGAAGATAGCATTATCTCTCATAGTGGAGTGTTTGCTTCTATTGTTTGGAATGATCCCAAGCACACCACCAGGACAACCAAGGAGTGGCTTTGTAAGAAGCATTTCAAGGTCCTGGAGTGGCCTAGCCAGCCTCCAGATCTCAACCCCATAGAAAACCTTTGGAGGGAGTTGAAAATCCGTGTTGCCCAGCGACAGCCCCAAAACATCACTGCTCTAGAGGAGATCTGCATGGAGGAATGGGCCAACATACCAACAACAGTGTGTGCCAACCTTGTGAAGACAGAAAACGTTTGACCTCTGTCATTGCCAACAAAGGATATAGAACAAAGTATTGAGATGAACTTTTGTTATTGACCAAATACTTATTTTCCACCATAATTTGTAAAGAAATTCTTTCCAGATCAGACAATGGGATTTTTCTGGATTTGTTTTCTCATTTTGTCTCTCATAGTTGAGGTCGACCTATGATGTCAATTACAGGCCGCTCTCATCTGTGGGAGAACTTGCACAATTATTGGCTGACTAAATACTTTTTTCCCCCTGTATCCCCCCCCCATAAAGACATACACTCAGGCCCCCATCCCCCCGGGAACATCACCATATATCCCCTCCCCCGGAAATCCACTATATATCCCCACAGGAGGGGACATCACATAAATCCCCCCCCCACCCCCCGGGGGGACATCAACTATTATCCCCACCAGGAGAGACATCAAACTATATATCCCCCCCCCCACCCCCCCGAGGGGAAAATCACACAAAATACCCCCCCCCCCCCCAAAGAGGGGACATCACAAATTATATTACCCCCGGAGGAGACATCACACTATATATATTCCCCCCCAGGAGACATCACACTCTCTGTCACGGTTGCGGAGCTCTCACCCGGTTGGCGATGGTTATGGCTCGGTGCACGGCTTCAGCTTCCAGCTGTTATGAGGAGAAGTCAGAGTCATTAGTCAGTATTTACAGTCAGTGCAATGTGTCAATTGGGCCCCAACAGTGTAATTATCAATCAGCCACAAAGGCAGAGAATTATCAGATCGCCCTAGAGGCAGTGTAAGGTATCAGATCCCCCAAGGGATGTAATGTATCAATCGGCCCCTAAGGCATGTATGTACCAACAGACGGCCAAGAGCTGTAATGTATTGATCAATCGGCCACTTGAGGGGTTTAATGTGTCAGATCAGCCACTAAGGCAGAGTAATGACCAACCCGGCCCTTAGAGGGATTGTAACCGTGCGACCGGGCCCTAGATGCTGTAACGGTCAGATCGGGCCCCTAAGGGAAGGGGAAGTTCAGACGGCCCACTAAAACAGTGCAATGTATCAGATCGGCCACTAGAAGCAGTGCAATGTATCAGATCGGCCACTAGAAGCAGTGCAATATGTCACATCGGCCACTAGAAGCAGTGTAATGTTTCAGTTCGGCCACTAGAGGCAGTGTAATGTATCAAATCGGACACTAGAGGCAGTGTAATGTATCAGATCGGACACTAGAGGCAGTGCAATGTGTCACATCGGCCACTAGAGGCAATGTTATGAATCAGATCAGCTACTAGAGGCAGTGCAATGTGTCAGATCAGGCTCTAGAGGCAATGTTATGAATCAGATCAGCTACTAGAGGCAGTGTAATGTGTCAGATCAGGCTCTAGAGGCAATGTTATGAATCAGATCAGCTACTAGAGGCAGTGCAATGTGTCAGATCGGCCACTAGAGGCAGTGTAATGTAACAGATCGGCCACTAAAGGCAGTGTATGTATCAGATCAGGCTCTAGAGGCAGTGTAATGTGTCAGATCGGCCACTAGAGGCAGTGTAATGTGTCAGATTGGCCACTAGAGGCAGTGTAATGTGTCAGATTGGCCACTGCAGGCAGTGCAATTTGTCAGATCATCCACTAGAGGCAGTGTAATGTGTCAGATTGGCCACTGCAGGCAGTGCAATTTGTCAGATCATCCACTAGAGGCAGTGTAATGTATCAGATCATCCACTAGAGGCAGTAAAATGTATCAGATCGGCCACTAGAGGCAGTGTAATGTATCAAATACGCCAATAGAGGCAGTGCAATGTGTCAGATCAACCACTAGAGGCAGTGTAATGTGTCAGCTCAGCCACTAGAGGCAGTGTAACGTATCAGATCGGCCACTAGAGGCAGTGTAACGTATCAGATCGGCCAGTAGAGGCAGTGCAATGTATCAGATCGGCCACTAGAGGCAGTGTAATGTGTCACATCGGCCACTAGAGGCAGTGCAATGTGTCACATCGGCCACTAGAGGCAGTGCAATGTGTCACATCGGCCACTACAGGCAGTGTAATGTGTCACATCGGCCACTAGAGGCAATGTTATGAATCAGATCAGCTACTAGAGGCAGTGTAATGTGTCAGATTGGTCACTAGAGGCAGTGTAATGTGTCAGATTGGCCACTACAGGCAGTGTAATGTATCAGATCAGGCTCTAGAGGCAATGTTATGTATCAGATTAGCCACTAGAGGCAGTGTAATGTGTCAGATCGGCCACTAGAGGCAGTGTAATGTGTCAGATTGGCCACTGCAGGCAGTGCAATTTGTCAGATCATCCACTAGAGGCAGTGTAATGTATCAGATCATCCACTAGAGGCAGTATAATGTATCAGATCGGCCACTAGAGGCAGTGTTATGTATCAGATAGGCCAATAGAGGCAGTGCAATGTGTCAGATCAACCACTAGAGGCAGTGTAATGTGTCAGCTCAGCCACTAGAGGCAGTGTAACGTATCAGATCGGCCAGTAGAGGCAGTGTAACGTATCAGATCGGCCACTAGAGGCAGTGCAATGTATCAGATCCGCCACTAGAGGCAGTGTAACGTATCAGATCGGCCACTACAGGCAGTGTAATGTATCAGATCGGCCACTAGAGACAGTGTAATGTATCAGATCGGACACTAGAGGCAGTGCAATGTGTCACATCGAACACTAGAGACATTGCAATGTATCAGATCAGACACTAGAGGCAACGTTATGTATCAGATCAGAAACTAGAGGCAGTGCAATGTGTCATATCGGCCACTAGAGGCAGTGTAATTTGTCAGATCGGCCAGTAGAGGCAGTGTAACGTATCAGATCGGCCACTACAGGCAGTGTAATGTATCAGATCGGCCACTAGAGGCAGTGTAATGTATCAGATCGGCCACTAGAGGCAGTGTAATGTATCAGATCGGCCACTAGAGGCAGTGTAATGTACCAGATCAGATCGGACACTAGAGGCAGTGTAATGTATCAGATCAGCTACTAGAGGCAGTGCAATGTGTCACATCGGCCACTAGAGGCAATGTTATGAATCAGATCAGCTACTAGAGGCAGTGTAACGTATCAGATCGGCCACTAGAGGCAGAGTAATGTGTCAGATCAGCCACTAGAGGCAATGTAACGTATCAGATCGGCCACTAGAGGCAGTGTAATGTATCAGATCGGCCACTAGAAGCAGTGCAATGTATCAGATCGGCCACTAGAAGCAGTGCAATGTATCAGATCGGCCACTAGAAGCAGTGCAATGTATCAGATCGGCCACTAGAAGCAGTGCAATATGTCACATCGGCCACTAGAAACAGTGTAATGTTTCAGATCGGACACTAGAGGCAGTGCAATGTGTCACATCGGACACTAGAGGCAGTGTAATGTATCAGATCATCCACTAGAGGCAGTATAATGTATCAGATCGGCCACTAGAGGCAGTGTTATGTATCAGATAGGCCAATAGAGGCACTGCAACGTGTCAGATCCCCCACTAGCGGCAGTGTAATGTGTCAGCTCTGCCACTAGAGGCAGTGTAACGTATCAGATCGGCCAGTAGAGGCAGTGTAACGTATCAGATCGGCCACTAGAGGCAGTGCAATGTATCAGATCGGCCACTAGAGGCAGTGTAACGTATCAGATCAGCCACTAGAGGCAGTGCAATGTATCAGATCGGACACTAGAGGCAGTGCAATGTGTCACATCGGCCACTAGAGGCAGTGTAATGTGTCAGATTGGTCACTAGAGGCAGTGTAATGTGTCAGATCCGCCACTAGAGGCAGTGTAATTTGTCAGATCGGCCAGTAGAGGCAGTGTAACGTATCAGATCGGCCACTACAGGCAGTGTAATGTATCAGATCGGCCACTAGAGACAGTGTAATGTATCAGATCGGACACTAGAGGCAGTGCAATGTGTCACATCGAACACTAGAGACATTGCAATGTATCAGATCAGGCACTAGAGGCAATGTTATGTATCAGATCAGAAACTAGAGGCAGTGCAATGTGTCACATCGGCCACTAGAGGCAGTGCAATGTGTCATATCGGCCACTAGAGGCAGTGTAATGTGTCAGATCGGCCACTAGAGGCAGTGTAATGTGTCAGATTGGTCACTAGAGGCAGTGTAATGTGTCAGATCCGCCACTAGAGGCAGTGTAATTTGTCAGATCGGCCAGTAGAGGCAGTGTAACGTATCAGATCGGCCACTACAGGCAGTGTAATGTATCAGATCGGCCACAAGAGGCAGTGTAAAGTGTCAGATCGGCCACAAGAGGCAGTGTATTGTGTCAGATCGGCCACTAGAGGCAGTGTAATGTGTCAGATCGGCCACTAGAGGCAGTGTAATGTATCAGATCAGCCACTATAGGAAGTATAATGTGTCAGAATGGCCACTAGAGGCACTGTAATGTATCAGATCGGCCAATAGAGGCAGAGAAACATATCAGATCATCCACTAGAGGCAGTGTAACGTATCAGATCAGCCACTAGAGGCAGTGTAATGTATCAGACCGGACACTAGAGGCATTGCAATGTGTCACATCGGCCACTAGAGGCAATGTAATGAATCAGATCAGCTACTAGAGGCAGTGTAATGTATCAGATCGGCCACTAGAGGCAGTGTAATGTAACAGATCGGCCACTAGAGGCAGTGTAATGTATCAGAAAGACCACTAGAGGCAGTGTAATGTGTCAGATCGGACACTAGAGGCAGTGCAATGTGTCACATCGGACAATAGAGGCAGTGCAATGTGTCACATCGGACACTAGAGGAAATGTTATGTATCAGATCATCCACTAGAGGCAGTGTAATGTATCAGATACGCCACTAGAGGCATTGCAATGTGTCACATCGGCCACTAGAGGCAATGTTATGAATCAGATCAGCAACTAGAGGCAGTGTAATGTGTCAGATCAGCTACTAGAGGCAGTTTAATGTGTCAGATCGGCCACTAGAGGCAATGTTATGTATGAGATCAGCTACTAGGGGCAGTGTAATGTATCAGATTGGCCACTAGAGGCAATGTTATGTATCAGATCAGCTACTAGAGGCAGTGTAATTTGCCAGATCAGCCACTAAAAGCAGTTTAATGTGTCAGATCGGCCACTAAAGGCAGTGTAATGTGTCACATCGGACACTAGAGGCAGTGTAATGTATCAAATCAGCCACTAGAGGCAGTGTAACATATCAGATCAGCCACTAGAGGCAGTGTAATGTATCAGATTGGACACTAGAGGCAGTGCAATGTGTCACATCGGACACTAGAGGCAGTGCAATGTGTCACATCGGACACTAGAGGCATTGTAATGTAACAGATCGGCCACTAGAGGCAGTGTAATGTGTCAGGTCAACCACTAGAGGCAGTGTAATGTTTCAGATGGGCCACTGGAGGCAGTGTAATGTGTCAGATTGGCCACTAGAGGCAGTGTAATGTATCAGATCAGCCACTAGAGGCAGAGTAATGTATCAGATCGGCCACTAGAGGCAGTGTAATGTATCAGATCAGCCACTAGAGGCAGTGTAATGTGTCAGATCAACCCCTAGAGACAGTGTAGTGTGTCAGATCGGCCACTAGGGGCAGTGCAATGAATCAGATCAGTCACTAGAGGCAGTGCAATGTGTCAGATCGGCCACTAGAGGCAGTGCAATGTGTCAGATCGGACACTAGAGGCAGTGCAATGTGTCAGATCGGACACTAGAGGCAGTGCAATGTGTCAGATCGGACACTAGAGGCAGTGTGGCTCCAACTGGTGATGGGTCTTTAGCCCCAGATGCTAAAATGTTTTCTGATTTACTATTATGAGTATGTCGCTCTTTAAGTGGTGGGTTTATACAGATTTTGGGGTGGAGGTTTTGGTGTTAAGGAATTTGTGGAGAATATTTTGTTGTGTAATTTACCAGAAAAACCTTAAATCAAAGATAAAAACAAGTTGTAACATGACTGAAATCCTGGCGCTGCTGATCATACCTCCTCAGGCCGACTGATCTCAATCCCTTCGGGGCCAGTGATTCCAAGCTCTAAGGTCTCCTTAGCTCCCTGCAGAGAAAGTAATATCCATACAAGTCATGCACTACACCTCCCAGTATGCAATGCAGCAGAACCAGAGCTCTGTACATGCTTGTGGCAGCAGCTCTGGATGTGACTAGAGTATGACACAATATAACCCCTCACCTCGGCCACCAGGTCTCCGTTCTCGGCGTGCACTCGGGTCACCACGCCCAGATCCTTGCAATGCCGGAAAACCTGGTAGAGTTCGCTGTCCCTCAGCATGTACAGGTCCTTGTAGGTCATGAACATCTGGAAGGAGTTCACCCCCTTCTCCCGGACTAAGGTCTCCATCTCGGCTCTGACCTGTGAGACAAAGGACAAGAGCAATGAAGACTGATCATTAACCAATCAGGGACATCGATACAGGAGAGGAGCCCCCAGCGCAGGATCAACATGGGGCCCTTCCCAGTACTAGAGCATTGAGACAGGAGAGGGGCCCTCAGCGCAGGATCAGGATGGGGCTCCTTCCCAGTACTAGAATATTGATACAGGAGAGGGGCCCCCAGTGCATGATCAGGATGGGGCCCCTTCCCAGTACTAGATCAGTGATACAGGAGAGGGGCCCCCAGCATGGGATCAGGATGGGGCCCCTTCCCAGTACTAGATCACTGATACAGGAGAGGAGCCTCCAGTGCGGGATCAGGATGGGGCCCCTTCCCAGTACTAGATCAGTGATACAGGAGAGGGGCCCCCAGCGCGGGATCAGGGTGGGGCCCCCAGCACGGGATCAGGATGGGGCCCCTTCCCAGTACTAGATCATTGATACAGGAGAGGGGCCCCCAGCGAGGGATCAGGGTGGGGCCCCCAGCACGGGATCAGGATAGGGCCCCTTCCCAGTACTAGATCAGTAATACAGGGAGGGGCCCCCAGCGCAGGGACATTAGCTGCCATTATACAGATGTGATTGTAAGGCCAGCAGCTGTGACATCCGTATAGGGGCAGTGCCATCTATAGGAGGAGGTCAGACACTACAGTCCTGTATGATCAATGCACTTGTACCTTAGATCCCCACCAGGTGACTCCCATGTGGAGAGCATAGTCGCAGCAGACTTTGGGGTCAGCCAGGCTCCTGCACTTCTCATAGGCGTCCAGCAGTGACATGTCTTTGTCAGGAAGGACGTGTCCGATCACCATTGTGGTCCCTCCCATCAGCGCTGCCTGCGGGGTCAGAGAGAGAAAACCATCAGACTACAGAGAAGCAGAGCACAACCAATCACAACCGAGCATAACCGAGCACAACCGATCATAACCGAGCACAACCGATCACAACCGAGCACAACCGTTCACAACCGATCACAACCGAGCACAACCGATCATAACCGAGCACAACCGAGCACAACCATTCACAACCGAGCACAACCGATCATAACCGAGCACAACCGATCATAACCGATCATAACTGAGCACAACCGAGCACAACCGAGCACAACCGATCATAACCGAGCACAACCGATCATAACCGAGCACAACCGATCATAACCGAGCACAACCGAGCACAACCAATCGTAACTGAGCACAACCAATCGTAACCGAGCACAACCGAGCATAACCGAGCACAACCGAGCACAACCGAGCACAACCGATCGTAACCGAGCACAACCGATCGTAACCGAGCACAACCGATCGTAACCGATCATAACTGAGCACAACCGAGCACAACCGATCATAACCGAGCACAACCGATCATAACTGAGCACAACCGATCATAACTGAGCACAACTGAGCACAACCAATCGTAACTGAGCACAACCAATCGTAACCGATCACAACCAATCACAAAAGGACCACAACCGATCGTAACCGAGCACAACCGATCACAACCGATCATAACCGAGCACAACCGATCACAACCGATCATAACCGAGCACAACCAATCACAACCGAGCACAACCGATCATAACCGAGCACAACCGATCATAACTGAGCACAACCGAGCACAACCATTCAAAACCGAGCACAACCGATCATAACCGAGCACAACCGATCATAACCGATCATAACTGAGCACAACCGATCATAACCGAGCACAACCGAGCACAACTGATCATAACCGAGCACAACCGATCGTAACCGAGCACAACCGAGCACAACCAATCGTAACTGAGCACAACCAAGCACAACCGAGCACAACCGATCGTAACCGAGCACAACCGATCAAAACCGAGCACAACCGATCATAACCGAGCACAACCGATCATAACCGAGCAAAACCGAGCACAACCGATCATAACCGAGCACAACCAATCGTAACTGAGCACAACCAATCGTAACCGATCACAACCAATCGTAACCGAGCACAACCGATCATAACCGAGCACAACCGATCATAACCGATCATAACTGAGCACAACCGATCATAACCGAGCACAACCGAGCACAACTGATCATAACCGAGCACAACCGATCATAACTGAGCACAACCGAGCACAACCAATCGTAACCGAGCACAACCAATCGTAACTGAGCACAACCAATTGTAACCGAGCACAACCGATCAAAACCGAGCACAACCGATCATAACCGAGCACAACCGATCATAACCGAGCAAAACCGAGCACAACCGATCATAACCGAGCACAACCAATCGTAACTGAGCACAACCAATCGTAACCGATCACAACCAATCGTAACCGAGCACAACCGATCATAACCGAGCACAACCGATCATAACCGAGCACAATCGATCGTAACCGAGCACAACCGAGCACAACCAATCGTAACCGAGCACAACCAATCGTAACCGAGCACAACCGAGCACAACCAATCGTAACCGAGCACAACCAATCGTAACCGAGCACAACCAATCGTAACCGAGCACAACCGATCGTAACCAAGCACAACCGATCGTAACCAAGCACAACCGATCGCAACCAAGCACAACCGTTCACAACTGAGCAAAACCGATCATAACCGAGCACAACCGATCATACCCGAGCACAACCGATCATAACTGAGCTCAACCGAGCACAACCGTTCAAAACCGAGCACAACCAATCGTAACCGAGCACAACCGAACGTAACCGATCACAACCGTTCACAACCGATCGTAACCAAGCACAGCCAAGCACAACCGATCATAACCGAGCAGAACCGAGCACAACCGTTCACAACCGAGCACAACCGATCATAAACGAGCACAACCGATCATAACTGAGCACAACCGATCATAACTGAGCACAACCGAGCACAACCGATCGTAACCAAGCACAACCGATCGTAACCGATCACAACCGAGCACAACCGATCATAACCGATCATAACTGAGCTCAACCGAGCACAACCGTTCAAAACCGAGCACAACCAATCGTAACCGAGCACAACCGATCGTAACCGATCACAACCAAGCACAACCGTTCACAACCGTTCACAACTGAGCACAACCGATCGTAACCAAGCACAGCCAAGCACAACCGATCATAACCAAGCAGAACTGATCATAAACGAGCACAACCGGTCATAACCGAGCACAACCGATCATAACCGAGCAAAACCGATCATAACTGAGCACAACCGATCATAACCGAGCACAACCGATCATAACCGAGCACAACCGATCATAACCGAGCACAACCGAGCACAGCCAAGCACAACCGATCATAACCGAGCACAACAGATCATAACCGAGCACAACCGATCATAACCGAGCACAACCGATCATAACCGAGCACAACCGAGCACAACTGATCGTAACCGAGCACAACTGATCGTAACCGAGCACAGCCAAGCACAACCGATCATAACCGAGCAGAACCGATCATAACCGAGCACAACCAATCGTAACCGAGCACAACCAATCGTAACCGAGCACAACCGATCGTAACCGATCACAACCAAGCACAACCGAGCACAACCGATCGTAACCAAACACAGCCGAGCACAACCGATCATAACCGATCACAACCGATCACAACCGATCACAACCGAGCAAAACCGATCATAACCGAGCACAACCGATCATACCCGAGCACAACCGATCATAACTGAGCTCAACCGAGCACAACCGTTCAAAACCGAGCACAACCAATCGTAACCGAGCACAACCGAACGTAACCGATCACAACCGTTCACAACCGATCGTAACCAAGCACAGCCAAGCACAACCGATCATAACCGAGCAGAACCGAGCACAACCGAGCACAACCGATCATAAACGAGCACAACCGAGCACAACCGATCGTAACCAAGCACAACCGATCGTAACCGATCACAACCGAGCACAACCGATCGTAACCGAGCACAACCGATCATAACTGAGCACAACCATTTAAAACCGAGCACTACCGTTCACAACCGAGCACAACCGATCGTAACTGATCACAACCAAGCACAACTGTTCACAACCGAGCACAACCGATCGTAACAGAGCACAGCCAAGCACAACCGATCATAACCGAGCAGAACCGATCATAACCGAGCACAAACAATCACGGCCAATCATAACCGAGCACAATTGATCATAATCGAGCACAACCGATCATAACCGAGCACAACCGATCATAACCGAGCACAACCGAGCACAACTGATCGTAACTGAGCACAGCCAAGCACAACCGATCATAACCGAGCACAACTGATCATAACCGAGCACAACCGATCATAACCGAGCACAACCGATCATAACCGAGCACAACCGATCATAACCGAGCACAACCGATCATAACCGAGCACAACCGATCATAACTGAGCACAACCGAGCACAACTGTTCACAACCGAGCATAACCGAGCACAACCGATCATAACCGAGCACAACCGATCATAACCGAGCACAACCGATCATAACCGAGCACAACCGATCATAACCGAGCACAACCGATCATAACCGAGCACAACCAATCATAACCGAGCACAACCAATCGTAACTGAGCACAGCCAAGCACAACCGATCATAACCGATCATAACCGAGCATAACCGATCATAACTGAGCTCAACCGAGCACAACCGTTCAAAACCGAGCACAACCAATCGTAACCGATCACAACCAAGCACAACCGTTCACAACTGAGCACAACCGATCGTAACCAAGCACAGCCAAGCACAACCGATCATAACCGAGCAGAACTGATCATAAACGAGCACAACCGATCATAACCGAGCACAACCGATCATAACCGAGCAAAACTGAGCACAACCGATCATAACCGAGCACAACCGATCATAACCGAGCACAACCGAGCACAACCGATCGTAACTGAGCACAGCCAAGCACAACCGATCATAACCGAGCACAACCGATCATAACCGAGCACAACCGATCATAACCGAGCACAACCGATCATAACCGAGCACAACCGATCATAACTGAGCACAACCGAGCACAACCGATCATAACCGAGCACAACCGATCATAACCGAGCACAACTGTTCACAACCGAGCACAACCGATCATAACCGAGCACAACCGATCATAACCGAGCACAACCAATCATAACCGAGCACAACCAATCACAACCGAGCACAACCGATCATAACCGAGCACAACCAATCGTAACCGAGCACAACTAATCGTAACTGATCACAACCAAGCACAACCGATCATAACCGAGCACAACCGATCATAACCGAGCACAACCGATCATAACCGAGCACAACCAATCGTAACCGAGCACAACCGATCATAACTGATCACAACCAATCACAACCGTTCATAACCGAGCACAACCGATCGTAACCGAGCACAGCCAAGCACAACCGATCATAACCGAGCACAACCGATCATAACCGAGCAGAACCAATCATAACCGAGCACAATCACAGCCAATCATAACCGAGCACAACCGATCATAACCGAGCACAACCAATCACAACCAAGCACAGCCAAGCACAACCGATCCAACCAAACAGTGCAAAACTGCACAAAATGGCATGGAAATAAACACGAGTCACATTATTATGACGACGTCCTATATGCCGTATAGGGCCCCAGAGCAAACGGATGTCACTGCCCCTCTGCTAACCCTACTGCGTATGGGGCCCCAAAGCAGGCAGACGTCACTGCATCTCTGCTAACCCTACTGTGTATGGGGCCCTGGAGCAGACGGACGTCACTGCACCTCTGCTAACCTGGCATGTCAGGCAAGTAACATCAGAGACCAAACACCCTGCAACCATTGCTGGAAGAACACAAATTGGTGGCAGTTTTATGGCCTGGGAAAGGCTTTCGGGGCATTCTCTGGGCCACTCATCCATGTGGAAAGCACTCTCATCCGATTTGGGTACGAATCCATCCTTGCAGATCACATATTCCCATACATGCTGCTTCCCTGGGGTGGATGGGATCTTCCAGCAAGACAATGAGTCATGTCACACGGCTAGAAATGTCCGACAATGATTGGAAGAGCAGGACCAAGACTTCCAAGTACTACCCTGGTCCCTCATTCCCCAGACCCCAATTGAGCATGTATGGGAGCCCCTGAATGGTGGTGTTGGCTCTATGGACCTTCCAGCAGCTGTGGGAGCCCCTGGATGGTGGTGTTGGCTCTATGGACCCTCCAGCAGCTGTGCGGCCCCTGGAGGGGGGTGTTGGCTCTATGGACCCTCCAGCAGCTGTGGGGCCCTGGATGGTGGTGTTGGCTCTATGGACCCTCCAGCAGCTGTGGGGGCCCCTGGCTGGTGGTGTTGGCCTATGGACCCTCCAGCAGCTGTGGAGGCCCCTGGATGGTGGTGTTGGCTCTATGGACCCTACCAGCAGCTGTGGGGCCCCTGGATGGTGGTGTTGGCTCTATGGATCCTCCAGCAGCTGTGGGGCCCTGGATGGTGGTGTTGGCTCTATGGACCCTCCAGCAGCTGTGGGAACCCCTGGATGGTGGTGTTGACTCTATGAACCCTCAGCAGCTGTGGAGCACCTGGATGGTGGTGTTGGCTCTATGGACCTTCCAGCAGCTGTGGGGCCCCTGGATGGTGGTGTTGGCTCTATGAACCCTCCAGCAGCTGTGGGAGCCCCTGGATGGTGGTGTTGGCTCTATGGACCCTCCAGCAGCTGTGGGGCCCCTGGATGGTGGTGTTGGCTCTATGGATCCTCCAGCAGCTGTGGGGCCCCTGGATGGTGGTGTTGGCTCTATGGACCCTCCAGCAGCTGTGGGAGCCCCTGGATGGTGGTGTTGGCTCTAGGTCCCTCCAGCAGCTGTGGGAGCCCCTGGATAGTGGTGTTGACTCTATGGACCCTCAGCAGCTGTGGGGCCCCTGGATGGTGGTGTTGGCTGTATGGACCCTCCAGCAGCTGTGGGGCCCCTGGATGGTGGTGTTGGCTCTATGGACCCTACAGCAGCTGTGGGAGCCCCTGGAGGGTGGTGTTGGCTCTATGGACCCTCCAGCAGCTGTGGGAGCCCCGGGGTGGTGGTGTTGGCTCTATGGACCCTCCAGCAGCTGTGGGAGCTCCTGGATGGTGGTGTTGGCTCTATGGACCCTCCAGCAGCTGTGGGCCCCAAGGATGGTGGTGTGGTATATATGAACCCACAGCAGCTGTGGGGCCACTGTATGGTGGTGTTGGCTCTATGGACCCTCAAGCAGCTGTGGGACCAAGGATGGTTGTGTTGGCTCTATGGACCATCAAGCAGCTGTGGGGTCCCTTGATGGTGGTGTTGGTTCTATGGCCCCTCTAGCAGCTGTGGGAGCCCCTGGATGCTGGTGTTGGCTCTATGGACCCTCCAGCAGCTGTGGGGTACCTGTATGGTGGTGTTGGCTGTATGGACCCTCCAGCAGCTGTGGGGGCCACTGTATGATGGTGTTGGCTCTATGGACCCTCCAGCAGCTGTGGGACCATGGATGGTGGTGTTGGCTCTATGGACCCTCCAGCAGCTGTGGGATGCAGTCAGGTTCACATACCTGTAACAACCTACCAGGACCTTATGGAGTCATTTTGTGCCCATTTAGCTGCTTTCTGGGCTGAACACGGCAGTTACCCTGGATATTGGTGGTCATAATAATAGGACTCCACTTTGTATAATACTATAGCAGGTTGTCTATAGAGAAGGAGGAGTCTGAAGCAATGTCCCCATGTGAAAGCCACCAACCAATGAAGGAGAGAAGCCTCACGTTATAACCGCAGTGTCCGCCACATCTAGAGCTGCAGTCACCATTCTGCAGTCCTCTATTGGTTTAGTCTTAGCAGTGACCACACATGGTTCAGTGAACACACAGAGAGCTTGAGCTTCTGCAGTTCAGTATGGGAGATGTAGTGCGGCCTAATGGTCTTCAATAACCAACACTACAACTTCATTAATGCAAGGCAGCACAGCACCCATAGCTGACGGGACATGCTGGGAGTTATCCTGTAGTCAGCAGAGAGCCGCAGGCCGAGCCGCGCAGTTACAGGGTCGGAGCTGTCCCATGTCCTGAAGTAAGAGAGATCCTAAATCTGCAGCCAACAGTGACCAAACAATTCAGAGGAGATTCATCAGCTGAGAACGTCTGGTCACAGCAAATCAGAGAGGACTCAGATAGGATGAGAGAGCTCGAAGGAAGTATCCTAAAAACCATTAGAACCTCACACATTCGGGAAGTTTCCTATGAACTTCTGAAATTGGGGAAGTCTCCTAAGAACCTCTCATGTTGGGGAAGTCTCCTGAGAACCTCTTGTACTGGGGAAGTCATCTAAGAACCCCTCACATTAGAGAAGTTTCCTAAAAACATCTCATGTTGGGGGAAGACTTCTAAGAAGCTCTCACATTGGAGAAGTTTCCTAAAAAGCTCTCATATTGGGGAAGTCTCCTGAGAACCTCTTATACTGGGGAAGTCTTCTAAGAACCTCGCATGTTGGGGAAGTCTCTGGAGAACCTCTACTAGTGTGGTTAGTTTCCTATGAATCTCTTATAATGGGGGATATCTCCTAAAAAAAAACATTATAACCTCTCATGTTGGGGAAGTCTCCTAAGAACCTCATATTGGGGAAGTCTTTAAACCTCATATTTAGAAGTGCCTAGAACTCCATATTTGGGAAGTCTCTAGAAACCCTATATTGGGGAAGACTCCTAAGAACCTCTCAGTTTGGGAAGTCTTCCTAAGAACCTCATATTGGGGAAGTCTCCTAAGAATCTCTCATATTGGGGAAGTCTCCTAAGAACCTCTCATATTAGGGAAGTCTCATAAGAACCTCTCTTACTGGGGAAGTCTCATAAGAACCTCTCTTAACTGGGGGTCTGCTAGACTCTATATTGGGAAGATTCCAATACCTCTCTATTGAGAGTTCTAAACCTCTCATATGGGAAGTCTCCTAAGAACCCTCATATTGAGGAAGTCTCTTAAGAAACTCTCATATTTGGGAAGTCTCCTAAGAACCTCTCATATTGGGGAAGTCTCTAAAGAACCTCTTTATGGGAAGTTCCTAAAACCTCTTAATTGTGAAGTCTCATAAGAAACCCTCATATTTGAGAAGTCACCTAAAAACCTCTCATATTGGGGAAGTCTCTTAAAAAAAACCTCATATTTGAGAAGTTGCCTAAGAACCTCTCATATTTGTGAAGTCTCTTAAGAAACCCTCATATTTGGGAAGACTCCAAACCTTATCTGGGAATCCCTAAACCTCTATATTGGGGAAGTGTCTTAAGAAACCTCACTGTAATTTGACGAAGTTTCATAACTAGAACCTCTCTTTATTTTTGGGATAAGTCTCTTGTGAAGACCAACCTCTCATATTGGGGGAGTCTTCTGAGAACCTCTCATGCTGGGGAAGTCTCCTAAGAACCTCTTATATTGGGGAAGTGTCCTAAGAACCTCTCATGCTGTGGAAGTATCCTAAGCACCTCTCATATTGGGGGAGTCTTCTGAGAACCTCTCATGCTGGGGAAGTCTCCTACTCTATATGAACCTCTCTCATTGTGGAAGTATCCTAAGCACGCTCTCATATTGGGAGTCTTCTGAAGAACCTCTCATACTCGGGAAGCCTCTTAAGGACCGCTCATATTGGGGAAGTCTCATAAGAACTGCTCATATTGGGGAAGTCTCATAAGAACCGCTCATATTGGGGAAGTCTCATAAGAACCGCTCATATGGGGGAAGTCTCCTAAGAACTTCTCATGCTGGAGAAGTCTCCTAAGAACCTCTCATATTGGGGAAGTGTCCTAAGAATCTCTCATGCTGTGGAAGTATCCTAAGAACCTCTCATACTGGGGGAGTCTCCTGAGAACCTCTTATATTGGGGAACTCTCCTAAGAACCTCTCACATTGGGGAAGTCTCATCCCCTCCATCTTGTACAACCGGCTCATCCCCTCCATTCTGTAAGGCCGGCTCATCCCCTCCATCCTGTATGGCCGGTTCATCCTAATGATAAGAGGGGCAGCAGTTTTTTGGCTTATTGATTCTCACAGGATAGAACCCAGAGGTCGCCCACCACAAGTTGTGTAGCCTGAGAATGTGTGGTAAGATCTGCCTATAAGTAGCCATCAGATATACTATATACAAACCCTGAGGTGACAACGCTACCAGGAGGAGGGTGGGGGAGGAACGAGAGAGGAATCCTTAATCTCCGGCTCAGAAAAGATCCCAGTTTCAATCCTTTTTATTCCAGGACAAAGGCGCCGAGGGTTGGACTCCCTGGAGGCCTCGGGTTTCTATAGTCACGGACCCTGCGCATCCACATGAGACCCCCGAATGTGTGTACAATGGAGAAGGCTGGGGGTAATGACAAGGGGACAGGCGTCTGCAGCACTGCATATTACAATTTCAAGTGTTTTTATCTTAAAAAGGACGCTTCCATCAGAAAGGAGGGTTTTTGTTAAAGCCAATATTCCTGAAAAACAGTTTCCTTTAGAATTTTTGGCAGTATTTTATGCAACTAAAAATTACATATAAAATCTTGGACTCCCAGACGGCAGATTAATCTCACTTTATTGCTGCTGCTTATCTCGTATGTAGTCTCATTGCAAATAGTAAGTAATGACAGCATGATCACTCTATTGTTCCCTGGAGAGGGATAAATAAGATTAGACTAGACCACAGAGGCAATGACAAGACCAATATATGATGTAAAGAATCAGCAGTCGGACTAATCTCACTTTACTGCTGCTTATCTATAGTTAGTCTCATTACAAATAGTAGGTGATGACATCATGATCTCTCTATTAATGTCTTGACAAGGACATTTAGGATAAACTAGAGCAACAGAGCAATGCCAACAGCAATACATTAAAGGATAATGGATTCACCTTTTATTGCATTGCAAAGGGGGTTACTTCACACTTATCGGGTCCTGCTGATAACACCTACACCCCTCTCTGTTTCAGCTGATTACACCTACACCAGTCACGTCCTGCTGATAACATCTACACCTCTCTCTGTTTCAGCTGATGATACTTACACCCTTCTCAGGCCCAGCTGATAACACCCACACCAGTCACGTCCTGCTGATAACACCTACACCCCTCTCTGTTTCAGCTGACTTCACCTATACCCCTCTCTGGTCCAGCTGATGATATCTACAACTCTCTCAGGCGCAGCTGATAACACCCACACTAGACAGGGCCTTTTGATAACACCTAAACCTCTTTCAGGTCCTGCTGTTAACACCTTTACCTGTTTCAGGTCCTGCTGATAATATTTACCCCTCTCAGGTCCTGCTGATAAAACCTAAACCTCTCAGATACTGCTGATAACACCCCTCTCTGGTCCAGCTGATAACATCTACACCAGTCAGGTCCTGCTGATAACACCTATGCCCCTCTCTGGCCAAGCTCACAATACCAGTGATGATATATACCCCTACACAAGCCGTATATACAACTCCCTGGAGTATACAATATATAATACCTGACTATAGGCTGCTCTAATGTCAGTGATATCATATACCCCTACACAAGCCGTGTATACAACTCCCTGGAGTATACAGTATATAATACCTGACTAGGCGTCTCTAATGCAACCAGTGAGATCATATACCCCTACACAAGCCGTGTATATACAACTCCCTGGAGTATACAGTATATAATACCTGACTATAGGCTGCTCTAATGTCACCAGTGATATCATATACCCCTACACAAGCCGTGTACACAAATCCCTGTAGTATACAGTATATAATACCTGACTATAGGCTGCTCTAATGTCACCAGAGATATCATATACCCCTATACAAGCCACGTATACAACTACCTGGAGTATACAGTATATAATACATGACTATAGGCTGCTCTGTCACCAATGATATCCTATACCCCTACACAAGCCGTGTATATACAACTGCCTGGAGTATACAGTATATAATACCTGACTATAGGCTGCTCTAATGTCACTAGTGATATCATATACCCCTACACAAGCTGTGTATATACAACTCCCTGGAGTATACAGTACATAATACCTGTCTATAGGCTGCTCTAATGCAACCAGTGATATCATATACCCCTACACAAGCCATGTATACAACTCCCGGGAGTATACAGTACATAATACCTGACTATAGGCTGCTCTAATGAAACCAGTGATATCATATACCCCTACACAAGCCGTGTATACAACTCCCTGGAGTATTTCAGTATATATACCTGACTATAGGCTGCTCTAATGTCAACCGTATATCATATAGCCCTACACAAGCCGTGTATACAACTCCCTGGAGTATACAGTATATAATACCTGACTATAGGCTGCTCTAATGTCACCAGTGATATCATATACCCCTACACAAGCCGTGTATATACAACTCCCTGGAGTATACAGTACATAATACCTGACTATAGGCTGCTCTAATGTCACCAGTGATATCATATACCCCTACACAAGCCGTATATACAACTCCCTGGAGTATACAGTACATAATACCTGACTATAGGCTGCTCTAATGCAACCAGTGATATCATATACCCCTACACAAGCCGTATATACAACTCCCTGGAGTATACAGTATATAATACCTGACTATAGGCTGCTCTAATGTCACCAGTGATATCATATACCCCTACACAAGCCGTATATACAACTGCCTGGAGTATACAGTATATAATCCTGACTATAGGCTGCTCTAATGTCACCAGTGATATCATATACCCCTACACAAGCCACGTATACAACTACCTGGAGTATACAGTTTATAATCCTGACTATAGGCTGCTCTGTCACCTGTGATATCATATACCCATACACAAGCCATGTATACAACTCCCTGGAGTATACAGTATATAATACCTGACTATAGGCTGCTCTGTCACCTGTCATATCATATACCCCTACACAAGCCGTGTATACAACTCCCTGGAGTATACAGCTTATAATACCTGACTATAGGCTGCTCTAATGTCACCAGTGATATCATATACCCCTACACAAGTCGTATATACAACTCCCTGGAGTATACAGTATATAATACCTGACTATAGGCTGCTCTAATGCAACCACTGATATCATATACCCCTACACAAGCCGTATATACAACTCCCTGGAGTATACAGTACATAATACCTGACTATAGGCTGCTCTAATGTCACCAGTGATATCATATACCCCTACACAAGCCGTGTATACAACTCCCTGGAGTATACAGTACATAATACCTGACTATAGGCTGCTCTATGTCACCTGTGATATCATATACCCATACACAAGCCATGTATACAACTCTCTGGAGTATACAGTACATAATACCTGACTATAGGCTGCTCTAATGTCACCAGTGATATCATATACCCCTACACAAGCCGTGTATACAACTCCCTGGAGTATACAGTATATAATACCTGACTATAGGCTGCTCTAATGTCACCAGTGATATCATATACCCCTACACAAGTCGTATATACAACTCTCTGGAGTATACAGTACATAATACCTGACTATAGGCTGCTCTAATGCAACCAGTGATATCATATACCCCTACACAAGTCGTATATACAACTCCCTGGAGTATACAGTACATAATACCTGACTATAGGCTGCTCTAATGTCACCAGTGATATCATATACCACTACACAAGCCGTATATACAACTCCCTGGAGTATACAGTACATAATACCTGACTATAGGCTGCTCTAATGCAACCAGTGATATCATATACCCCTAGACAAGTCGTATATACAACTCCCCGGAGTATACAGTACATAATACCTGACTATAGGCTGCTCTAATGTCACCAGTGATATCATATACCCTACACAAGCCATGTATACAACTCCCTGGAGTATACAGTACATAATACCTGACTATAGGCTGCTCTAATGCAACCAGTGATATCATATACCCCTACACAAGCCGTGTATACAACTCCCTGGAGTATACAGCTTATAATACCTGACTATAGGCTGCTCTAATGCAACCAGAGATATCATATACCCCTACACAAGCCGTATATACAACTCCCTGGAGTATACAGTATATAATACCTGACTATAGGCTGCTCTAATGTCACCAGTGATATCATATACCCCTACACAAGCCACGTATACAACTCCCTGGAGTATACAGTATATAATACCTGACTATAGGCTGCTCTAATGTCAGTGATATTATGGAGTGGGCTAATCCCTCGCCTGGTTTTCGGCTGCTGAGCAGGGGGCAGCGCCTGTCACCACACGTCTCGGCTCTGTGTGTGAATTATTCATGGGGATGTGTCTGGCGCGGGCGTCTGTGATGTCTGCACCCTCCGCGCTGCCTCGCTCTGTCCCAATTTTCCTCCCATGCTATAGACTGAACACAGGAGACAACTCCAATCCGTAACCCTTGCACTGCTGCGAGCACCGTGCCCCATCCCCCTCCGCTGGCAGAAATAATCCGGCTGGCACAGAAGAGCCCATACATGATCTATAGCCAAAGGCAAGTATGGCCCATAGATATTTCCCTCATCCCATAATGCCTCTGTTAAGGGCATGCTTCCACCATAGACTTTCATGGCATATCATTAGCACATGCCACTAAAGTCTAATAGGTGCAGTTTCACCTCTGGGACCGCCACCTTAATCCGGAAAGGGCCCTCGAAGGACTTGGCTGAAAATGGACACTTGATCGCGCATGCGCACGACTCTCCATTCTGTTCTGAGTACAGGTGAGAGGGGGCTGGCTCTCCATTCTTAGCCGACACTTTCAGGATCACACTCCTAAGATAGATTTGGGTCCCTGAGGTGGGACCTGCACCTATCACACTTTCACCTATCATACAAAACTCCCATACAATAGAATGAAGAGTCCTGCGCATGCGCGATCAGCTCCCTCCATTCTGTTCTAAGGGAGTTCTGGTTACACAGGAGTGGGGACCGGCTCTCTATTCTAAGCCGACACTTTCGGGGGCACACTCCTAAGATAGATTTGGGTCCCTGAAGTGGAACCCGCGGCTATCACACTTTCACCTCACATTACTCAAAACTCCCATAGAACATAATGGAGTCGAGTGCAGGTGTAATTAGCTCCCTCCCACTTCTGGGACCGTTCCCAAGATAGGGGCTGATTCCAGCTGGGAGCTGCACCCATCACACTTGGACCAGAACACCCATAGAACAGAAAGTCCTGCGCATGCGCGATCAGCTCTCTCCATCCTGTTCTATGGGAGTTCTGGTTACAGAGGAGTGGGGACCGGCTCTCTGTTCTGAGCCGACACTTTCGGGGTCAGATTCCTAAGATAGATTTGGGTCCCTGAAGTGGGACCCGCGCTTATCACACTTTCACCTATTGCTCAAAACTCCCATAGAACAGAATGCAGAGTCCTGCGCATGCGCGATCAGCTCTCTCCATTTTCAGCCAAGACTTTCGGAGGACCGTTTCTGAGATAGGGGCTGGTTCCAGAGGTGGGATCTGCACCTATCCAAGGTCCTAGATTTTTGCAATGTACAATGGGACCTCTTCATGAGGTTGAACAGAGCAGAGGATCTGACGGGAAGGTCTGGACACAGTGAGTAAGACTCTAATCCCGTATCTGGGCGCACGTGGCTGTTACTCATCAGCCCGGACCTGAGGGACCCTGTGGTATCAGGTGAGATCACTCACATTGCTAAACCCACTGATGCCACCATAGACATCACCCCCATGAATGTACCAGAATCACCCATGAACAAGGACAGGACCCCAACGTCCCATCAGACATCCCTACAGTCCTTCTATGGACAGGATCAAAAAAGGGCCACAGCAAGGGCTGGGGAAATTTCCCCCAAAAATCCGGGGGCAAAAGAGTCTATGGATTTCTGACGTCGGGCAGTGCAGGTCGTTCGAAAAAGAGTCAAAAGACGTCGCTGCAGACATTGGGGTTTTTTGGCCCCGGGGGGAGCAGGGAAACCTCCCCCCCCATGCTTAACCCTTTATTGCCCCCAAATCAGTGACTGCGGGATATTTCAAAAGGGGTTTTTCCCCGCTCTGTCGGGTAAACGGGCTCCCGGTGACCCGACAAAACCCGGGAACGGGGCACTTTAGCCCCGGGGGCCTAGATACCCTGGGGTGTCGTTAAAAAAGCCAGTGACCCCAGGGGCAATTGTGCTGTCCCTGACACAGCCCTTTCATATTACCAGATTAAATTTTTAGCACATATGATATCAATACAATTTTCTAAATGTGGGGAAAAAAAGTTAAAAAAAGTTACATGGGTTTAAAAAAAAGAAAAAAATTGAAAAAAATAAATAAAAAAAAAAATAAAACAAAAAAAAATATTAAGAAAATAATTGTGCTAAATTTCACCAAAAAAACCCACACATATTAGGTCCCCAGACCGTAAAACCTTAAATCATCTAAGTTTTTAAGTTGAAAGTGAAAATTTACAAAAAAATTAAAAAAAAAAGGGAAAAAATTTTTTTTTTCAAAAACGAAACCTTCCCCCCAAAAAAGTACAACTCTCCCTCAAAAATAGCCTCAACAACTGCGCACTGAAACATAAAAAAGTAACACTGTTTTAAGCCAAAAAAGGGGTTTTTTTAAAAGGTTAAAAGGGGCCCTATAAATAAAAGCTCAGAATGTTTACAACTTTTTGCTTAATTCTTCCCCATCTCAAAAGCTCTGCTGCCAGTCAGTGAAGGAGAACACTCTGGTGCACCCCGGGAGGAAACCTGTAAAAACTCGCGGAAGTGGATAAACATGTGGGCCCAGGCAATGCTGTGTGAGCTAAACAGCCCGGACTCCACACTGATATAACGTACATAGCTAATCCTGCTCTCAGCTGTAATATCGACCAGGTTTGACAAAGCTCTGTGAGTAACATCCGAAAAAACCCCAAATATATAAGTAAAGATAATCCCTCTCAGCTGTAATAAATTTTCCAGTTTTACCCTCTGTGAGCTAAATCCAGGGAAATTAATGTTATAAAGTACAAATAATCCTGCTCCAGCTGTAATATTACCCTTAGACAAGCTCTGTGAGCTAACACCCGGATCAGACGATAAAATGACATACTAACCTGCTCTCAGTTAGATATTGTATCCTTACAGGGTCTGTGAGCTAACACCGGGAAAAGACGAAAAATACAACAATCCCTTGCCTAATCAAAAAAGATCCATTTTAGACAATCTCATGAGTTTAAAAAACCATGGATACATGACTAGCTATCCCCGCTCTCCAAAGTGTACAATTGTAACCCGTGTAGACAAAGCCTGTGAGCAACACCGGCTTTCCCGACTGATAATTTAATGTAC